>CAXKUT010000352.1:0-47128 GCA_964057025.1 Standfussiana lucernea | reverse complement strand
TGGCTTTAAATACCAGGAGCTCACTTTTCTGAGCATTGTATATGAGACCGTGTACCCTCGCATAATCCTCACACACGCCAATCAGCTTTCTGAGCGCGGCCATTGATGGGCTGAGCAACACCATGTCATCTGCATAGCTAATACTGTTGATGCAGTGACCATCAATCGAGCATCCCACTCCGATGTTGCTCAGCTCAACAATCAGCCCGTTCACGTACAAGTTGAAGAGAGAAGGGGATGTTAATCCCCCTTGTCTCACCCCACACTCCAACCCGTACTCGTCAGAAAATTCACCAAGCCATTTGACCCGGTTAGTTTGGTGGTCATACCAATATTTAAAAATATTGACTAACTCACCCGGCACACCTGTATCCTTCAATTTACGCCAGAGAATATCATACCTAACCAGGTCAAAAGCCTTGGAGAGATCGAGAAAGGCTGCATACACGGGCGTGCTCCTGTCTGTGTAATACCTGACAGTCTGCTTGAGAGACATAACCGCACATTCTGTCGAAAGTCCAGGTCTAAAACCGAACTGTGCGTCATTTAAATTTAGATGTTCTTTAAGCTGACTCTCAAGCAGTCCATCAAGTACCTTAGCTGTGGTTGTAGCTAATGATATCGGGCGGTAGTTGCACTTGTCGGAATTATCTCCAGTCTTGTTTTTAATTATAGGCACTACCACCGTCTTCATCAACTCATTTGGCAGATAGGAATGCCTAATACAGAGCGTAAATAAAAGTCCTAAAAGCCTCGGGAGGTGTGGCCCCGCATGCTGAAAATGTTCGATGCTGAGGCCATCGTGTCCGGGCGACTTCCCTCTAGTCATGCCTTTTATTATTAGAGCAACTTGTTTTGCTGTGACCCGCTCAGGTACTACGGACACGACGACCCCCGCATCCCTGGTCTGTTCACCTTTTAGCGGAGACTCCACTTGAAAGTGACCTCTAAACAAATTTGCAATATCTTTTGTATTGCTGATGCCGTTGATACTCACAGGGACGCTAGGTCTTGGGTTTAACTGTTTTGTCTGTTGCCAAAATCCTTTAAAATCTTTATTTTTATGTTTGGAAGCTAAAATATTCATTTTTATAAGTTCTTGGTTATTCTGACAATAATGTAATTTGGATTTGAATTTTTTTCTAGATTCATACATTTCATTATAAATGTTACCAGTGCTAGGTCGACCATAAGAAACCCAGTCTAAAAACTTCTGCCGAGCCTCCCTGTGAGCGTCACGGACATACTTATTCCAGCCGATAATATGACGAGCGCGGTGCCGTCCACCACTACCCCCACGGCCCACATAGCTGTCAACAGCCGCCCCCTGTAACGCTGTTACAATGTCACCATAAAGTGCGTCTATCGCTGCCAAGTGATCCTTGCTATTAACACTACATATGCTATCACAACAATGTTGGAATTCATGAGGGAAGCCTAATTCCCTTAGTTTATTGTTACAACATGTAGTATACTTCTCTGTTTGACTCAAATCTCTATCTCCCCATAGAACTTTATTTGTTTTCGTGAACGGTGGCTTAATTATTCTACAAACAGATTTTAGGTTACACTGGATCTCAACTGGATAGTGATCAGACCAGAAAATGTCGTAGCACACCCTTACTGAAGAGACTGTCCTTAAAGCAGCATCAGTAACCACACAGTGGTCCAACCACCTGCGGCTGCCGTGCGCTTCACTCACAAAAGTATGGGTATTTGAAACTGATCCTAACATCTTTAGGTCTACACACGTCCATTTTTGTTCATTACAAAAATTTTGGAGTTCATTACCAAACAATTCCCCCGGATGAGCGTTAAAGTCCCCCACGATAAATACATTTTCAATATTACTAGTCTCAACTATTGACGTAATTTCGCTTAAACACTGAACAAATTCCAAAAGATTGTCAGAAGAGTCGGTAGGCATATAGATGGAAAAAACGAGTATTAACCGTTCCGACACACACACCTTAATTGCACTTATTCGGTCACTTTCACACGGAATTACAGACACATCATTACACTTACTGTTTCTCCATAGAAGTGCTACGCCGCCATATGGCCGCCCGCGCAGTATACCGCTTGATAGGTCAACCGCAGATTTGCCGAAGAAACCAAAGTCTTTGTTTATTTTACCGAGTTCGGGTATCTCGTGTGGCAAGAGCCAAGTTTCTTGAAGCGCGATAATATCAGCGGTTAGGCATAGCCGTCTAACACACTCTGAGGATCTTTTAAAAGACTTACAATTGAAACTGATAAAACTTAAACTTTCCTTGTTGGTTGTACTACCCATTTAGATTTATTTTGGCACTAATATCAGATTTCTTACGTCTGTCTAAATCCCGTCTGCTAAAATCCACGAAACGGCGAAAAGTTATACCGTCAGGCCATAAACTGCAATCCAAAAACAAACTCAGTTTCTCCCTAGGAACATACATTTTATATGAGTTGTATTGTTTCTCTCGCTTGGGTTCGATCTTCTGTAGTGTTATTTCAACGTTTGTTTTGCTTTTTATGTACGCAACTATGTGATTCTCGCAAGTTTCCTTATGAACGTTATTTATAAATAGAGGGACAGTGATATTTGCAGCCTTAAAACTTTCACTAATTTCGGTGCACGTTCCTTTTTTACCTATAAATCGATTCCGGTACCTTTTTCTTTGTACAACTTGCCATTCATCGTCATTATTCTGCGTAAATAAGGTGCTCTGCGTCTGGGGCGCACGAATCAGCTGATTGCTCGTTGCGCCTATACATACCGAGGTATTAGTCACCGCGCTAGTCGAAGTGCCCTGCGTTTGTTCCTCGGTGAGTACCGCCGCGCGCGCAACATTTGGGCTGTGTGCGACAGAGAGATCGTCACTAGACAGCGGTGCGCGCGAGCGAGACAGGGACAATGAGTGCCGCGCTTGAGTGTGTTGATCTACCTCCTTATCAATAACGGTGGACTGATTATTAACGATCACCGGCTCCTGTGTTATATGAATAATTCCTGAGGGACCACTTTCGCAATTGAGTTCTGAGCTGTCTAACATACGATTCGTGGTACCTCGTTTTCTGTTGACAAAATTGTCCCGTTCAAAATAATTAACCATGGATGCTTGCTGCAGATTAATTACTTCATTTTGTAATCTCGAGAACTGGTCAACATGTGTGTATGTTTCCTTAATAGTCTCAACCTCATGTTTGAGTAAAATAAGGTCCTTCAATATCCGTGTCGCATCCAGGTGATCAAAAGTGACCGGGGGTAATTTTTGTAGGTCACGGGCGACAAAAATCGGCAATTCTTCAGGATCTTTCTGTTTTATTAGTGTGATTATGTCTTCTATTTCTCTTTGTGTTTTTCCCTCCCTTTTACGGTTGATGTTTCTTCCCGTTGTCTTGACAGAGGTAAATAAAAGATTTTTTGCTGCACTAATTTCCTCCGGTTTAAACGCCGTGATACACAGTCTGATCATTGAATCTTCGTCCATCACATCACACTTGTTCTGAATAAAGGCCAGAACCTCGTTTATAACTACATTACAGTTCGCGCACTTTAACATTTTGGAGGTCGTTGACCCGTTCACATCAGCCATTGCTAACGTTCGCACACTATGACGTGCCGCGCGGAACTGACTGTTAATGAAACATCACAAAAATTCTCAAATGTAGAATCCATCTGATTATGGCTAGACAGCCGATCGCAGATAAAAGGAGAACGCAAAAAAAAAAAAAAAAATGCAATAAAAAAAATTTGAACAAAGGATTATCATAGTGTAGTTCCAGAGACAAAGAGAGCTCCATACTTACAAACAACTTTACCTCTTTATAATATTAGTATAGATATAATTAATACAAACCTGATATCAAATCATTTGAATGTGTCCTTATAACATTTGATGTGGAAGCAAGGGCCGGCTTGCTTATTGTAGCCTCAATGTTTGTTGAAGCTAGGGACGTTGTGCTGGCTATAGCCTCAATGTTTGTTGAAGCTATGGCAGACGTGCTTATTATAGCTCCAATGACTTCTTTTCCTGAAATATAATTAAATACCATTATTCAGTTGAGGCTCAAAAAAGAAATCACGCACCAGTTTGGAAATAAGATAAGAAACCTGAACCAACAGACTTGATAAGTCTCAACTCTTTATCTTCTCCTACATTGTCCTCACATAATTTTGTTTGAGATCAATGTATAAATTTACCTAATATTGTTATACAACATCTTGACTTTCAAAGAAAAACCATAGTTTCTTGCCTGTTCGTCTCCATAGAAAACCAACACTTTGGCATGAGGCCATTAGAGACACAGAGAGAGGTAATAAGAGACACATACCTGACGTGTTAAAACCAGATTCTTGTAATTGATATCTTTGGGACATATCAGAGGTTGACACAACCATTGCTTCACCAAGTGATTCTGCTTGGAGATCTAGAATAATATTAAAATGTCTATATTTATTATTTGTTTGAACAAAATAAATGCATTGATGAATATGTATATATATTTATTTAAGAAATAATATTATTACCTGGGATATGTAGTGTTGGAATTGCCAATTTAGACAGTCTGCCAGTTGGATACTTATGTATTTCATCAAAATGTCTATGACAGACACGTCTGTTGCGGTAGATAGTATGATGATCCAATATTGCTATTTCACCGCCAACATTAAAAATCCAAGTTCTAAATTTCTCTGCACTTGTATCTGGATTTGGGAACAAGTGTAGAGGCACACCTGAAAACATGAAACAATTAAGTGTGTAACTTAAATCAATCATTGGACGAACTATACCTCATTCAGCAGAGCTTGAGACAAAGTACATGAAAAACATTAAATTGCCTAAACATTCAAAAAAAACTATTTAAAACAAAAAGAAGTTGTGAAGTTGTGTTGTGCTAATAAGGGAAGCATGCTACTGGGACATAAGTAGCCTATGCACTTATCCGGGATACCATCTATCTTTTTGCCAAATTTTATCGAAATCCATTCTGTTGTTTAGGAGTGAAAAGGTAACATACAGACAGTTACTTTTGAATTTATAATATCAGTATGGATACCAATTAATACAATGGAGGATATTTCCAAAACTGACATAATACAATAATGCTGCTCATAGTGCCCCTAAGTGTTCCATCCGTGAGGAATAGAGTATAACCCTTCATTTGTTTGGCATAAAATAAAGGTAGAAAAACCAAATTTACTACTTACCATCACTCCTAACAACAGCACATCCAGGTACACAGCAAGAATTTTGTGACATGGTTGAAGTTCACTGTTCACTATTTGCAATTACAGGTCCAAACTCTATAGAGTGCCTATGCGTAGAGTCCACAGTAACTTCACAAGTTCTAGTGATGATAATCAAAATACGGCGACACACAGAGGAGGAAAAACAAAACAAACAACAACGAGAACTTTATTACAAAAGGAAAATAAATGCGCACGAGTTGTTTACACTCACACGCAGGAGGCCATTTGCAATTCAAGTGTGCCCATATAAAAACAAAATTATGCACGTGTTTTATACCAAAATATAATTTCTGCATTATTGTGCTGATAATAAGAAGCTCATTATGCTCTAATTTACAAATCCTGTTAATTTTATATATTTACTTCAAGTTTAACATATGATTATAATTTTATTTCTTGAATATGTCGTTTTTCAACTCCCAACATAAGAATAATTTATTTAACCATAGCAACACCAACATTTTTTTCCCTTAACGATTTGATAGATGGCGCTGTTTTCAATTAAAAACTGGAATTTTTATTTGGACGTAGTTAAGCAGAAAGGACTCAATCCACACTTTGGCCAAAATTTAGTTAAGTATGCCATCGTACTCCTGAGGGTCGAATCTATCATGTAGTGAAAACCCTATTTTTAAAATGTACACGGAAACTAGTTTTTCTCACTACCCCGACTCAACCCACAGTATGAAGAGCATACAAAATGTATTTGCTGAAAGAACTCAGTCCGCTTGAATTGTTTTTGAGTAATGACATTTCTTTGTATGTTCTTAAGGTCGATAAACCAGAATAAACTCAAACAGTTTGGATCCTTTCTAAGAATTAGTTTTGATTGTAAATATCATTTTATCAAATAACTGAAACGACTCAAACAGGTTGGGTCGTTTCTGTGATATAGGTTTACTAACATAAAATATTTCTTTTTGTTCTTTTAATATCAAATAACCTAAATCGACTCAAGCAGACTGAGCCGTTTGTAAGGATAAGGAATAGCTGTAATGACTGATACAAATACTTTTAATTGAATTGCAGTTTGTTGTTTCGACTCAATGTAGGCACCGAAGTTCAGATTCGCACTTAACTTCGCGCCAAAAAGCTCGACGCTATCGGTAACTGGTATAGATATACTTCGGAAAGTAGGAGCCAGATTGAACGGGCTCCTTTTGGCGGTGAACAGACACACTTGTGTTTTGGTGGCGTTAAAAACAACCACATTTTCATCAAATCAAATAATTTATTCACATAATATGGGTAGATAGATGGTGCATAAGTGTTACATTACTTATTATAACAATAAGGATCCTCACCTCACTTGGGGACAAGACTTACGGTTGAATTTGTTCGCTCTATCATGGTCTCTCTCAATGAACGCACTTCCTCACCGCTAGTTTTTGCGCTGGATGCATAACTCTCCATGACTGTGCTGTCGTCTACGTACCCAACAATACTAGGAATAAGGAGGTCATTGCTGTGCAGCAGAAAAAGCGTCGCGGAGAGAACAGACCCCTGAGGAACTCCGGCGTCAATGGCAAAAAGGTCAGAAGAGCAGCCATCAATGAAAACTCGGATAGAACGTTAACTCAGGAAGTCAGAAATCCAGCAGCACAGACAGCGGGAATGCCGTATGCAGGATGTTTGCTCAGCCGACTTGCCCTGTCGAAAGTCTTCGAGATGTGCAGTGACACGGCAAGGGCTTCGCCGTGTTTCTCGATGGCCTCGCCCCAGCCAGCAGTGCGTAGCACATACTAGAAGGTTCCCTGGTTGATCGTCCCCGGCGAAAACCATACCGACGGTCAATAAGTAGGTCGTTGGCTTCTAGGTATGCTAGCAGCTTCCCATTAAGAACCCTTTCCATAACTTAGCAAAGTATGGAAGTGATGGCGATTGGGCGATAATTACTGGGGTCGGCACGACTACCCTTCTTGGGTACTGGTTGTACATTAGCAATCTTCCACGATTTCGGTACCGTCCGGGTTTTAAGAGAAAGGCGGTACAAGCGTGTCAATACAGAAGATAACTCAGGCGCACAGTTCCTCAAGACTCTTGCTGGTATGCCGTCAGGACCGCTAGCCTTGTTCACGCCTAGGCTATGAAGCACTCTACGAACCGCTTTCATGTGTATTGTGATCTCCAGCATCGAATAATCACAGCGAGAAATTGTTGGTGGCTGTTTTGAGTCAGTATCTAGACGTGAATTGCTCGCAAATAGAGATGCAAATAGGGTTGCCTTCTCGGTGGCGGAGTGAGCTAGCAACCCATCCGGTTTTAGCAGGGGGGTAATGTGGGCCGGCAGAAGTTGGTTTCGACTGATTTGGATAGGGACCAAAACTGTTTACTACCAGGGGGGTAGGACGCAAGTTTTGCCCCCCTATGCGACTGACGTGGTCGAAACGCGTCTTTCGGATCACCCGCTTACAGGACTTTGCAGAATTAAAGGCTCTTTTCTTCGCGCGAACCCATCGAGCTCGAACTTTGCGGTCACGACCCAGGCCTGGTATGCAGACTGTATTTGAGCTTCAGCACGAGCGCAGTCCACATTGAACCAAAGACGGGCTTTGTGACCGAGTGGTGTTTCGGAGAACGGAATATAGTATTACTTTCTCTGCCGTATCACGTCCGCAACCGTTTCAGCTGAACAAGAGGGGTCACCCGAAGATCCGTGAGATTGTGAGTGGTCAGATGTTCCCAGTGGGGCTGATACCGACACTGAGTGCCTGTCTGGGTCCGTAGTCGGCAGCAAGTCCAAGCAATTGGGTGTGTCCGTCAACATCCGGCATTCGCGTGGCTTCACTCACCAGCTGGGTGAGATATAGCGACAGTGCAAATCTGCGCGCCTTTCTCCCAGCATGGTCAGTTTTCTGGAACGGGAACAACCACTCATCGTGGTGGGCATTAAAGTCCCCCAGAAAAAGAAGGTCCACCGTTAAAGTAAGTAAGCTCTTTGGCCCCAGGGAAAAGCCATTCCTCAAGCAAAGCTTGATTTGATTTTGATTTGATTTTTGATGTTGATGAACTCTTGACTTTGCAAAACATGGAGGATGAGGAAAATTGATGAGTGTTCATTTTAGCGACGTTTTTCCTATTTTTTTTAATTTTAATGATGGCGTTTTTACGTGATTTTGTTAACTTTATATTTCGGGTCAGTAAATATATAACTTTTTTATAATAATACTTGTTTTATTTTTTTTAAATAACTTATTTTCTAGTCGATGGGTAGTTTTGAGTTCATTCTGAGAAAATAAAAAAAAATACCTGTCTTTACAAACTTAAGTTTAATTGTAAGGACTCAACCCACATTTCACTTAATATCTCGAAATCTATTACAAAATATATTACTATTTTGATGGACAAATAAAATATAAACTATCTTCTTAATAATAACGGGCCAAATTTAAAAATAAAAACACTTTTTGTTAGAGAAATTACAGCTGAAACTTCAAACGCCCATAACTCAAAAGTGACTTATTGTGGATTGAGTCCTTTCTGCTTAACTACGTCCATTTTACTCCTAGTTACCATAGCATGATTTTGATAAATCCTCTAAATCTATCGCGTAGTGTATGTGTTGGAGTGTTATACTTCATAAAATGTCCAAATTTTTTATTTGATTTTGAGGACAAAGGTGATTGTTAGTCAAGATGACTGACTCAAGTTCGTTTACGTCTCTTTTTGCCTTGGTGGACAGTCATTTATCGAAGTGCAATTTGACCGACAGTCCCAGCGAAGATGGGCGGCTGGGATCGTTGCCGATGCCGTTAAATCTCCCTTTAGGGATGTCAGACACCAGGCTCTCATCTCCTCCACAAAGATTACCTATCCCGACGTTCAGTTTGAGTGAAAGCCCCATCACCAATGTTCTCTCGGAGCAGTTGTCCAACATGCTCAAAGCTAAAGAGCTTAAAAAGCAACAAGAGCTTGAGCAAGAGAAACTACAAGAGGAAATGAGAAAGCTAGCCCTCGAGCAGAAAAAGTGTGTAATTGACCTGATGAAAGCTGTGCGGCCACCCGGGGTACCAGAACCGCAACAGACACAGGAAACCATCAGCCCCAGCAGTTCCTTTGAGTCTCTGGTTCTGGACTACAAAGAGTTTGTTAGCAATTCACCAAACCGGGCGCAATCAGTGGAATTGATACCACCCCCAGAGCCTGAGCCACTACTACCCATTAAGACGGACATGTCCTACATACTGAAACAGAAGATCAGAATGGGTAAGTGTTCACCCTTTGGAAAAGTGTTAACTTCACGCTTGAGGCCGGTAGCTGCGCCGTATTTGCGAGAAAAGGTACCCACAAACATTGTTCGATTTGGCTTTAGCACAAAATCTCCGTGTGACTTGATTACGGAGAAGTTGAAGCGGAAGCCAGTGCACACTTCAAGTAACACATATCATGACTTCTTCTGATTAGTGGGTGTTGCTATATACAATGATTCTGATCAATAGTAATGTTAAACCATGAAAACCAAAATAAATCTATGGTTGATTAGAACTACTTCAGTCAATAGCACTTCTCATTAATTTAACCCTTAATTTGGCAACGAAAAACAAGTACGAAATACATAAATTTAATTATTGTAAGCCTTTGGGGATGTGCTAAAGAGCCCCGAAAAAATGTTAAAATAAATCCTGAGTTGCCCACTGTTGGGAAAATTCATGTCCGTCACAGCGGACATTACCAATAACTTAACGATGAACGCGTAGATTTGCATGTCCGCTGTGGTGGACAGTGCCAAATTATGGAAAAATAAAAAACGTTAATATTATTATGTTTATTTTATTAAAATAAGAAAATACAAAATAAAAAACGCAGAAATTGACCTGAAAATGTCATTTTATTTGGTATGAAAATTTAGAAAACAATTTCTCGGGGTTTTGCCTGTTACAAAGCATAATCTTGTATTGCATTTTATGCAATATACGACGGTCTTCTTTTGGCAGTATCTGCAACGACCTTCTTCCATCGTTGAGGGGAAATGGCCTATGTTGTCATATTTGACTGGACTCGATGGGCGGGCGACATGTGGTTTGCTTACTTTTTGTTGAAATCCTTTGTGATGGCGCGGGGAAGTATGGTGGATGAAGTAACTAATAGAAATTTCACTTAGGCATTTATTAGTACAAAAAGATATAACCCTTTCACAGCAAAAACGTGCTCCCCGAGCGCGGTAAAATCATGACAGCTAAACGTCAGACTGACAGTCGACGTTTAGAAATTAACCAAACATAACAGTTTCCTCCCTCATTAGGAATAATTCAACTTATAATATAATCAATTCAAGTATTTAACTAATAATAAAAAGAACAACAAGTCAACACAGACTGTTGTTGAAATAACTTTTATCGTTGATAACAAAAACACTGTAAACATAGCACTAACATTATCTTAACACAATGTCATACATTGGATACAACAAACAGCAAATGATATCAAACTTATATTACAAGTTTAGTCTACTAACAGGTTTAATTATTCTCTTGCTTCTACGTGGTACAACAGGTGTGGTAGATTTAGGTGTAATCGAAGGTAGAGATACCGAAGGTGTTGAAGGTACATTAACATCATCAGGTTGCAAAGTCCCTCCGGTGTCATCGAGAGGCATAACTAAAGAGCTCGGAGGTGTGGCAGGTCTTGTTGGAGCTGAATCCAGATGTGGACTTAGCAACGCATCAGTGTCATGGTCATAATATGACCTATCATTTGTAACTGGCGTATTATCTCCAACACGACGCAATTGGTCGATGTGACGACGCCACAGAATACCATTGTCCAATCTAATTAAATAGTGTAATTCTCCAAGAACCTTTTCAACATTACCTAACTTCCAATTTCTCTCTCCTAAATAATTACGAGCAACCACTCTTTCACCGGGTAGTAATTTCCGCACACGAACCACCCTTACCTCTTTCCGAGGAAGTACAGTGCTCTCATCTGGACAATTTAGTTCACTACTTTTGTTAGGACACAACAAGGAAAAACGTGAGTTTGGGCGGTAAGTAAAAACCATTTCCGCAGGAGGTTGACCTGTAGCAGGGTGAGGAGTGATCCGGTATTGAAATAATATCTCATTTATCTTCCTCTGTAAGTTAATTTTGTTAGTTTGTAAGCAACGTAGTATTAAGCACTATGGGATTTTTTACAAGTAAACTTCAAACTAATTATCACACTCAGTCTTTATTCAGGCAGAGTAACGCCTAATGCAACGATCACAACCGATTTTAATCTTAAAATCAACGACTACCCTATTTATACATTTGTGACACTACACCAAATCAACAGTTAATTATGATTGAATACATTTCTAAATGCTTAATTAATCTAATAAATTCAACAGAATATTAATTAGATAATAATGGAAATAGTACAGAGTGATATCATTGTGTCCCAATAATAAATCAAAAGTATCTACGTCATAACCGTCGGCTGTCGATTTGGTACTTGTTAACACTCGGCCATCCTGTGTCGGCCGTGCCCCACGGCCCTCTTTGCACCCATCAGCGGCGACTCCAAAGTCCTGTAATAGAAGATGGTAACGCAGTAACTTGTTGTTTGTGAAATATTTAAATGTATATTACGTATGTATAGTATAAATGTTTTTCACACAGATTTTATATAATCATATTACACGGCTCAAGAGAACTCGTAACCAGCAATGTTATTGAGCAAAACTATTATTTCTTTGTATAAGTACTACTTGATAATTTATGGACTTGATCACACAGCTGTCTCTACTAATGGTCTTTGATCACACAGCAAAAACCACAGTGACTTGATCACATAGTTGTCCCTATTGATTGTCTTTGATCACACAGCAAAAATCAATGATAGACTTGATCACACAGCTGTCTCTACTGATGGTCTTTGATCACACAGCAAAAACCACTGATGGACTTGATCACATAGCTGTCCCTATTGAGGTCTTTGATCACACAGCAAAACCCACTGGTAGACTTGATCACACATCTTTCTCTAAAATAATGGACTTGGTCACACAGCTGTCCTTACTCGCATTGAATTATCACATAGTTGCACATACATGCGCCATGTACTTATTATTCACATAACAGTCTCAGTATTAGTTTTTAACCATTATATCACACAGTACGATATTAGGTAATCAGGTATACGGTATATTACTGAAAGTAGTGTTTTCATAAAAACTACTATTTGACTATGTACTGCATTTTATTTAACAAAGATTTGGAAATACAGGAATTAATCAGTAAGAGTCACACATTTGTAACGATCAATATGACTTAATATTTTGAATAAAAAAAATGATATTTCTAATTAGGATAATTAAATGTTGACTAGCTCTCAAGAAGATCAATCAAATCATCCCTATCGACTTCTCGGTCACTGCCCGAACTATCATCCTCAGACATGGTCGGCTTATATGGCCGAAGAGTCTCTCCGCGCACAACAGCACTAAACTTTCTATAGCCCTTCATACCTTTGATACTTGAAATAGTGTACCGGTCTAATAAATGTTCTGCCCGACATATTTTGTAAGGACCTGAATATAGCCCATTGAGTTTTTTAGTAACCCCAGTAGTTGCATCTCTAGCTACACCACCTTTCCAAAGAACTAACTGACCTATGGTGTACTTAATACATTTCCTACGCTTTTTGTCGAATCGCGTTTTCATAGTAGTCATATTCCTATCGATGCGAAGTTTAGCCGTTTCCCTATTAGACTGCAGTTCTTTTTGTTGGGCGTCAGAGGTTGAAGGTGCATCAGATGGGAAAGAAGGATATCTAGAGTTTTTGTGACCAAACATAAGATTAAATGGCGAAAAACCCGTAGTAGCATTAGGTGTATTATTGATTCCCCAGACTATATCATTTAATTTATCGTCCCATGTGCATTCGCTTTCAGACATAGTATTAAGACCATTTAATAATGTACGATTAACTCTTTCAACCTGGCCATTGGAACGGGGACTGGCTATGGCGTTTAAAATATGTTTAAATTGGTTTTCTTGGGAAAACTGTTTAAAGTACCTACTAGTAAAAGCCTTGCCCCTGTCGGTTATTATTCTAACTGGATAACCAAATTGCATAATAATTTCTTTTAGCAATCGGATTGTTTATATTGAACTACAGTTTTTAGCTGATCGGGCGAATACAAACTTAGTGAAACCATCAATCACCACAAGAATGTATGTATTACCCTTGCGAGTTTTGGCAAAAGGGCCTAGATGGTCAGCATGTAACGTGTGCATAGGTATAGCTGGCTTGTTAATCGGATATAATTCACCCTCCAATCTACCATAGTTGCCCTTATTAAACGCACATTGTAAACAAGAATTTAAATATTTTCTAATAAATCTAGTCATACCTTCAAACCAAAACTGGGCTTTAATAGAGTTTTCACATTTTTCATAACCAGGGTGACCTACCTGATCATGAAGTTTTTGTAATAAACCGTATTTAGCTAGTTTAGGAATCACGAAGCGCTCCCCAGCAACAGTTTTTCTAAAGAGTATATTATCCTTCATTGCGTAATTTGAAGACAAATTTGAATCAGAGTTATCACGAAGTCTAGTAATAATGTTTTGTATGTTGTCATCTTGTAATTGTAAAGTAATTAGCCAATCGGAATCTTCAATCATAAGTATCGTACTAGTCACGGGGTTCCTACTTAGAGCATCTACATGCCTCATGCGTTCGCCCGGCCTATATTCAATCTCAAGATCAAATTCTTGTATTGTAAGCCACCAACGAGCTATTCGAGGAATTAAATCTCGTTTTACAAGAGTTGTCCTTAAAGCCGAACAGTCGGTAATAACTTTAACTTTGATCCCCGTTAAATATATTCGAAATCGTTTAAGAGATTCAACGACAGCGAGTGTTTCAAGCTCATAACTATGATAGTGTTTCTCTTCGTTACTCGTAACCCTACTAAAATAAGCAATCGGTTTTAAACTGCCTTCTGTTTGATATTGCATAAGAATCCCCCCTAAACCTATTTTACTAGCGTCTGTATGCAATTCAGTCTTTGCATTAGAGTTGTAAATGGCTAAAATTGGTTTTTAACCGACTTCAAAAAAAGGAGGAGGTTCTCAATTCGGTTGTATGTTTTTTTTTTTTTTTTTTTTTTTGTGTTTGTTACCGCATATCTCCGTCATTTATGAACCGATTTGAAAAATTCTTCTTTTATCTGAATGGATTTACTTCCCGATTGGTCCCATAGAAATTTCATCAAAATCGGTTAAGCAGTTTGGTTTTGAAATCAAAATAACTGGAAAAAATGTCATCCAAGTACAAGAAATTGCGAAATTGATACTTGACAAGGATTTGCGTGTGATACGATAACTAAAAAGGGTAAAATAAAAACTTTTTTGCAAAAAAAAACCGACTTCCAAAAAAAACACGAAAAAAGTGGAAAATAACTTTACTTTCGGAAGTCGGTGGCAAAAAAGTCAATGAAACAAACAATAGTCACCTACTTCCGAAAGTAAAGTTATTTTCCACTTTTTTCGTGTTTTTTTTGGAAGTCGGTTTTTTTTTGCAAAAAAGTTTTTATTCAATTAAACGTTGTTTAAGAGTTTGGAATGCTTTTTCTTGATCAGAGTTCCAATGCCAGTTTATGTCCTTCCTCGTTAGTTCTGTGAGAGGGCGAGCAATTTGAGCAAAATTTTTAATAAATTTTCTAAAATATGAAGTCAAACCGATGAATTGCCTAATTTCATGTACGTTACGTGGCCTATTATATTCCGCAACACATTTTATTTTAGCTTGGCCCGGCTGAGCGTTTTAAGAAAGAGCATTTCCCCAAATTTAATTTTAAATTTGCCTGAGTTAATAATTGTAACACTTTTTCTAGCAGAATTAACCCTTCCCGTACTGATGTTGTAGGTAGCATCACATCGTCTAGATATAGGGCAATATTATGATCAATTCTACCTAGTGTCATTTGTATCAAACGAGAAAATACGGCTGGAGCATTAGCTAAACCAAAAGGCATTTTCAAAAATTCATATTGACCTGATGGGGTAACAAATGCGGTCTTTGGTATTGAATCATCATGAACCCTGACCTGGTAGTAACCTTGAGCCAGGTCAAGTGTAGTAAAAAAGAACTTTCCTGATAATTTATTAACCTGATCTTCGATGTGTGGCAGAGGATATCGGTCTTTAATTGTTTTAGAATTTAATGCCCTATAATCAACACAGAGCCTATAATCTCCACCCTTTTTCTTAACCAATACTACAGGGCTAGCATAATCAGACATTGACTCCCTAATAATACCTGCTTCTAATAAGTCTTTGATTTTTTCATCAACAATTTCATTTTCTTTGACAGATAATCTATAAGGTTTACAGTAGACAGGGTGGTTGTTGATTGTATGAATGTGCATCTTTATAAGATCAGTGCAACCTAAATCTTTAGTACTTCTGGCAAACGAATAGGCATATTTATTTAAAAGTTCTAGTAATTGTTTATTTTCAGTATCACTAAGGTGACCCTTGTCAATATCCGATAGATTTATTCGAATATTATTCGTTTCTAAACTATTTATAGCTAATATTCCAGACTCACTGCCACACTCTGGTATTGTTACCAACTCCGCCCTAGCTAGCAGCCTATTGGCCTCCCACATTAAATCGGTATAGCCTAAATTAACAACTTTCAAATAGGAATGACACGAATTAATAATAGCTGACGGTATAAAATACGTTACGTCTCCTAATTGCATCCATACTGTATTCGTTAAAATTGTGTGCTCCTTTCCAATATGTTTAGGTACCGCAGTCAATATAAACTTCTACATACAATTGGTTTTGCTTAGGTATTATAACTTTATGCTTTAAATAAACAGGGTATTTCACAATAAAATCTGTTGCATATAAATTAAAATCTGAAAATAAATCCTGTACAACTTTGCTTTCAACAAAGCGTATAGAAGAAGCTGAAGTAACTAAACTAACATTTTCAGTATTAATCATGGTTTGTCCTATTAATAAATCAATATCCGATGATATATAATTAGTTAATTCGACCACTCCTTGTAATTTTACATTATCTATATGGACACGTAGAAAACAAGAACCAAGTGAATTTACACATGCTCCTCCAAAACCTCTCATAACAGTAGCGCTGGGCTCTATTTTTATTTGTAACCTTTTAGCTATTGATATACAAAGTATATTAATTTTACTGCCTGTATCTATGTATGCCCTCAGCTGCTGTCCATTTACCATAACTGTTTTTTTGTAAATATCAACAAAAATTTCGTAAGTAATATGCAGTATTTGACCAACCTTTTGTGCTTGCTCTCGTGACTTCCCAGCGCCAAACCAGCAGTTTGCAGTGGTATGCCCGCTGCGCCGACATGTCTCGCAGCGCTGTTGTTGTCTGCAGTCCCGCGCCTCGTGGCCCGGTCGACGACACACGTAGCATATCTTTGGTTGGACCTGATGTGTTGATGTTGGTGAGCCGCTGCTAGTGCCTCTTCTCCACGTCGATTTCCGGGTAGTCTGCGATTCTACCCGTTTAAAGTTTTCCAATGATGACAGGTAGCCATAGTAAAGTTTTTCAGGTGTTTCGCAACTATATGCCTTCGCATTGGCTCTTAATTCGGAAGGTAACCCACGAATTATGCACGAAATAGCATCCTCACCTTTAATGTTACATTTTTTTAGTAAGGAT
The DNA here is from genome assembly GCA_964057025.1 of Standfussiana lucernea. Lineage (NCBI taxonomy): Eukaryota > Metazoa > Arthropoda > Insecta > Lepidoptera > Noctuidae > Standfussiana > Standfussiana lucernea. The sequence goes on along the minus strand of CAXKUT010000352.1, from coordinate 30,243 downwards.
AATTTTTCATGATAATACCTGGTCATCGTCTCTTTATCCCCCTTTGTCCTTGCCAGCATACGTTCTAACTTATCCACGTAGTCAGTCGATCGAGGGAAAGCGACCTGAAGCATCTCCTTCCATCCGTCCCAAGTCAAATCGTAGTTATCGAGGTCATCGTACCACTCGCGAGCAGAGCCACGTAGCCGCAGTTGCATGATAAATGTTCGATCGGTGTCATCCCAGCCGTAAACATCACCCAACTGGTCTATTTTGTGAAGCCAACCGACAACGTTACTACTGGTATCTTCAGGGCGAAATTTAGGAATAACTTCGGCATCATTGGGAGCAACGTGTCTTTTCTTATGGATCTTAGTCTTACGGCGTGGGTGGCCATCAGAAAAAAAAATGTCACTATCTTCATCTTCCGAACTGTCCGATTCACTACATTTTCGTGTACGTTTGCCTAAACATAATATAATAGTAAATTGGCTAGGCAGACTGCAAAACCGAGACATGTGCGTCCTCCGTGCCTTGAAGGGTGGATCACTACGTTGCAGAGTTTTCTGGGTCTTTCCAAATTATTATTTACAGAATTTGGAGTGAAATACTTTTACTCCAGATTAATAAATCAAGATCCTCTTGAGAATTTCTTTGGTCGCATAAGAGCGATGAATTATCGCAACGTGAATCCTGATGGAAATAGTTTTATGTACGCCTTCAAGTCCTTAGTAATGTCTAATATATTGAGCCCTCACTCAAAATTTTCCAATTGTGAAGAAGATGACGGCGACACATTAGTTGATGTGAACTATCTTTTTACCTGCTGTGCTGAAAAAGGTAATGACGAAAATATTTCGCCTAATTTAATTTTAAATACGCCGTCATCTTCAAAGGGTCCGACAGAGTCCGAGGGAACTCTAATAAAAAATGTTATATCGGAAAAAGTAAGGGTCCAAACATCGGCGTATACTGCGGGATACATATGCAGGAAAATCACGAAAAAATTTAATTGTTATTCATGCACAAAAACTTATGCAACAAAAGAAATACAAGGGATCCATGAATTTATACAACACAGAGAATACAAAAGATTAAAAAATAATAATTTGGCTTACCCAGTTGGGAAACTACTGTGGCTGTACAGAGAAAACTCTCAATGCATTCACGATTTTTTAAATGAAAATGGTTACAAAAATAATGTAAAAAAAAATCTAAAACTGCTGATTGCTAAACGCGACATGTCTTGGTTGGGCTGTAAAAAGCACAAATAGATGTAATTAAATATTACATACAACTTGTGATTCGCCTGCAATGCCGCAATTGGTGCACTATAATAAATAAAATTTTAAGAGGACAATTAGAAGAAAAATATGTTTTGAAAATGCAAAACATGCAACAGTTAGCGTTAAGAAAATATAAAACCCTTCGGCAAAAGAAAACGAATAAATGACCACAAAGTATATGATAATTTGTTTTATTTATTTATCTAATATAATAACTGATAAAACCCTAAATAGTAGTATATTTTATCGATATCGGGTACATCACTACACTACACTAAAAAATCTCGATAACGGTCATATTGAGTATCCATTTAGATTGAAAGCACTATTATATATTATTTTTGCATGTGTTGTGTCCATGCCGCGCCGCAAATGTCAAATGAAGCGACAACAGCGCCATAACTGTTAATGTAGGAACTAAGCAAATTCGACTGTCACATCTGTAGCTTGCTACATATAAGTAATCTGTGCTGCCAGGTAAACTCAGACCACGGTCTTAGCAGTCCATAGAAAAAAAGCAACTACGGTGACCGGACGATAGGTTTAGTTCCGAAAATCATCAAGAGATGTCGCTTTGTTAAACTTTTCACATATTTTTCAATAGCAACACTAAAATTTAGCTCTCTGATTGTCCATTTCTTTCTACGCAGAATGTCTACAATTATTAACTTTGAATTATACTTGTTTTCTTCAAAAAGATAGCGCAACGCAAACTGTAAAAATGCAAAACTGAATAAAATAATCTGTTAATTTATAATTGTGCTTGCAAATAATATATTTTAGTAGGAGACGACTTTTAAAACAATTAGATTTTCAAGTTCCGTTTATATACTTCTGTTTAGAACGGAATTTGTTTGTCATGGCGCCCGGCCGGCACACTAAGTTGTTGTTTATGTTGCTTTGATTGTGTTACTAATAATTTCGTGGCTTTTCGACAACTTTTGCTATTTCAAAGGACATCGATATCTCTGTTTATATTGTTTTGACCCGTGCGCACTACTCAAACTCAAACTCAACTCAAACTCAAAGCATTTATTTCAATTAAACCATTACAGGCACTTTTGAATGTCAAAACACAAAAAATAAACTAAGCTACAGTCCCAGTCACAGGGCATAATAACTTGTGAAAGTACTGTAGTTGCCCATTCGAAAGCGTAGATCTCTATGGAGAAGAATGGGCAAGAAACTCCATGGACACTCTTTTAAATCATTATGTTGTTACAAAGTCTCGGTTACATCATTCATGTCGAGATTAAACATACATGTGAGAACGATGTAGAAAGACGTGCGAGTAAGAGCGTCCAGAATAAAAAGATAAAATTAAAAATTCAAAAATACAATAATCCATGGCAGCTGCGAGATGACCAGTCACAACTGACAGCGCCCGTTCACGAACATGACGCATGGATCAGCCATCATTCAACTCAACCATTTTGGAGGGAACTAAACGACCCGACACACGCGCCACCATCAGCGAGACATTTGAGTGAGCATGACATTCTCTCAACCGCCAGGGCAAATTCGAGTCAGTAAAAGATGTAAATGGTAGCTTTATCGTACATAGAACTCACACATGTGCTATGCAATTATATAATACTAAGAGACTGAATCTATACAATGCAAAGATATGATTACAATCTTCTGCAGCTTCCACAATAACTTCACAAAGTAATCAATTAGTTTGCCCCTATGGTTGTGGAGCAGGACCAGCATTGAGCCAAGCATTTTTATCATCAATGTAATCTCCCAACTTATAGTATGCTTGCCTACATAGTGTGCGTTTTATACAAGATTTAAATTTCGTCTCATTCAGTTGTAGAATGCCGGGAGGAATTTTATTGTAACATTTTAAACAGTACCCCATGAAAGATGAGTCTACTTTAGCTAGCCTGAAACCTGGCTGAACTAGATGGTCCCTGGTTCTAGTATTATAGTGGTGTCTGTCGCCTCTTTTACTAAATAAATGCAGATTTTTCCTAACGTACATGATGTTTTCATAGATGTATTGGCAAGGTACTGTCATGATGTTAATTTCCTTAAACAGTTCTCTTAGAGAATCGCGCCTACATAGATTATATATGGCTCTGATGGCTCTTTTCTGCAGAATAAATATAGACTCGATGTCTGCAGCCCGTCCCCATAGTAAAATACCGTAAGACATAATACTATGAAAATAACTAAAATAGACTAGCCTCGCGGTATCTACATCAGTAAATTGACGGATTTTCCTAACAGCATATGCTGCTGAGCTCAGCCGTCCTGCAAGAGATGTTAAATGAGGACCCCATTGTAGCCTTGAGTCGAGCGTGATCCCTAAGAAAACAGTTTCATCGACGAATTCTAGTTTCTCTTGATTCAATACTATGTCACAATCACTAGTTTTGACATTTGGTAGGGCAAATCTTATGCACTTAGTTTTTTTCCCATTTAATACTAAATTATTCGCGGTAAACCAATTATGGACTTGCAGTAGGGCGCTATTTACGTCGTCAAGAATTGTGGCACGTCTGTTTATCTTAAATATCAAAGAAGTATCGTCGGCAAACAACACCATTTGAGGTTGGTTTTTAAATAAATGGGGTAGATCATTAATATAGACTAGAAAGAGGAAAGGACCCAATATAGAGCCTTGTGGTACACCCATCCTTACTTTTAAACCCATTGAATTGACACCATTTATTTGTACTTGCTGATGTCTATCGTTCAAATACGATTTCACTAAACTGAGTGCAAGTTTCCCCAAACCGTAATGCTCAAGTTTAAAGAGTAGGGTTTCGTGGCTTACGCAATCAAATGCTTTCGAGAGGTCACAGAAGATTCCTATGGCATCTTGTGCCTCTTCCCACGCAGTGAATATGTGTTTTAATAATGTGACACCGGCGTCAGTCGTACAACGTCCTTTGGTGAAACCATACTGTTTCTCATGTAAGATCTTATTGGTATTAAAGTGGTTAAGCATCTGATTAAGCATTACCTTTTCAAACACCTTGCTGAAAACCGGCAATACGGATACGGGTCTATAATTATTCGTATCTTTACTGTCCCCGGATTTGAAAAGTGGTATTACCTTGCTGTATTTCATAAGGTCCGGGAAGACGCCTTGGTCCACACACAAATTAAATATTAAAGCCAAGTACGGTGCTATAGTCTCAATAATAGCTTGACAAACTTTAATAGACATTCCCCATAGATCTTCTGTTAATTTGATTTTGATTTCCTTAAAGGCTTTAATGACAGCTATGGGGTTTATATGTTTAAATTGAAACTCAACCGGACAGGCTGAAACATTTGCTCTTAATAAATCAATAGAAAGCAAGGGTGAGGAATTTAAGGTTTCGGTAGTTTTAAGTGGGATACTGGTGAAGAAATCTACAAATTCTTGAGCAACTTCATTTTTAGAGCTTAGAAGACCACGTGAGGTTTCTAATGTGATATCATTATTGTATTTTTTATTTCTATTAGTTTCACTATTGATAATTTTCCAAACCGTCTTTATTTTATTATCTGCGGATTTAATCTTGTTGCTAATGAATAAGGCTTTAGCATCCTTGCAAGTGTTTTTAAAAATTTTTGAGTATGTTGCAACATATTTATTAAAAGTTTCTGAATTAATGTAAGGCTTGAGGCCGTACAGCTCAAACAATCGCTCCCTACTTTTCCTAATACCCTTAGTTGCCCAGTCACTGAACAAAAACTTTGGGTAAATAGATTTAGTTTTCATTTTTATTGTATTATTAAACTCCGTGTAAACTACCGAAAAGAATTCCTCATAAAATTGATTTACATTTTCAATAATATATCCCGGAATGCCTAAATTACTAATTAAGTTATTATTAAAATTATTCAAATTACTGGGTGTTATTTGTCTAGACTTTATCTGGATTTTTTGTAATGGTGTGTAGGACTCGAAAACAACGGTTTGACCACTGTGATCAGAAGGAAGGTAATTTACAATGGATTTATCTAAGTAGTCGCAACAACAAAAAACATTATCAATACATGTAGCAGTATTTTTAGTAATTCGGGTTGGTTCCGAGAACACGTTTAACAAATTAAATGATTTAAAAAGATGTAATAATCTACTGCTATTTGAATTTTTCTCTAAAATATTAACATTAAAGTCACCACAGATAACGAGTGATTTATTACTAGTAGCAAGTTTTGCTAAAGCATCCTCCATTACTGACTCAAATAAAGAGTAGTTCTGATAATTTGGGGGTCTGTAAACGCACACTATTACATGCTTATCTAGCTCAACACAAGACAGTTCAATATTATGCTCAACCGATAGATCAACAATATCATTACGAGACTTAAATTTAATACAATTTTTAACTAAGATTATTGAACCCCCACGCATCTTAGTTTTCCGGTTAAAGCAACTGCCCACACTGTAATTTTCGTAATTAATAAGCATTTCAAAGTCTTTTAACCAATGTTCAGTGAAACAAACTATTTCAAACTTTGTTTTTTCTAAAAACAATTCAATTTCTAATTGCTTTGAAGCGAAGCCTTGAATATTCTGGTGAAATAATTGCATGGAATTCTGCTTAGCCCCTTTTTTACATCTAGCTTTTTGGGAGCAAGAAGGTACCTGTGTGTTGTTGGTTATAGTAACATTACTGTTACTGGTATCTTCTGTTGTCTTACTAACTAGTTTAAATGAGCATCCGGAGTGAGCCCCAAGACTCCTATGCCATTACAAGACAATGAGACCCTAGTACTAGTGGACCCTACTTGAGAATCTTCTTTAGTTACACATGGATCCTCGTTTGTAAAATAATTGTAAAAATCAATATTAGTAGTCTTACTAATAGTCGCAGTGTTAATAATAGAACTAAACATTGACATACTATTTATGTCTGAGTGAATATTAAAAACTAATAGCCGAGCTATTTTGTGTCTACAACTAATAGGTAGATACACATTACCCCGTTTCGACTTAAGATTACCAATAAAACTGTTGATATCAAGATATATAAGTTTGTCACTATAGTGACCTACTAAGAAATGAACATGCTCATTCAGCATGTGAATATAATTGTTTTTCTTGCTTGACAATTTTTCTAAGTATGGGAAAGCACACAATATTATTTTACGACAGTTCAACTTTAACAATTCAGTTACACTGTCTGTGATGTCTTCTTTTTTAATTTTTGAACTATTTCCAATAAATATAGTGATGTCTGTATTAATATTATAAACATTTCTAGTTACTGAGGCCATTATCTGTTTGTATGTTGACCCTGGCATGCAATGATTTTGATTAGAAAAACTCAGGTTATTACTAACTAATTTACCTACACCTCTCCCTATACTATCTGAGAACATTATTGAGTAAGAACAATCCTGACTATCATCTATCCCTGGCTGTACCACTTGTAAATAATCATGTGTTATATTAACTGTTTCTTGGTTGAGTACACAGTCCTGAGATAAATTCTCAGCCCGGGACGGGTCCTCCATTACCTCAGGCTGGACAGTATCTTGGTTGGTAACTGACTGACAACTACATTGACACATTACCAACTCATTTGCTGCAAGAATATGTTCCCTTATTTGGTTCTGAGAACTCACATACCTACTGGAAAGGGAACTAAGTGAGTCCTGAAGTACCTGTATTTCAGCCTGCAAATGCCGAGTATCAATTTCATAAATTTTTATACTGTCTTCTAATTTTATTTGGTAATTATTTAACTTATTAACTAAATCAACACGCTCTTTCCTCAGTGAAATATTTTTGGAAAATTGCTTATGTTGTTTCCTAAATTGATTACATTTTTTAATTATTCTATTCAGTTTAGCATATTTTTTAATTTTCTTGTTGCTAACTGTATAATTCTGTTTTAGTAAAGAATCTTCAGTCAGATCAATGGTTATTAAGGAAGGGGGGTTACAATTACTATTTAATAATTCATTATATAAGATGTTAGTTTCTTTAACCTGAGTATGTTGTTTTTCTTTCTGTAACTTTGATATACAATTATTGGCATGAATTAATTCATCTTCAAGGTCCCTAATTTTATTTAAAGCCTCCTCGTACAAGTTACTACAATTATTGAAACCATCCGTGACCACCTTCAGTTGATCCCGTTCATCAACAACGTCCAAGTATTGCTGATGTAGGACCACTAGCTCTCGTTTTAAGCTTGAGTTTTTGCCATTAACTGAATGAACTTCCACCTCACTCTCATCTCTCTCCTGTAGCAGTTGTTGGACTTGGAGGTTTGATTCTTTAAGTTCTTGGAGGGCCGTTCTCAATTTTAGCTCCATATCCTGAGCAGTAGCCTTTCGGGTCATCACAGGCATGGTTTCAGGAAAGGTTACTGAAAATAAGAAGTAAAGAAACGGTGAGAACTAATAGAATTGACCAATTAAGAAAAGTTAGTGGTAAAAGGGGAAAAAAAAAACCGAGGGAAAAGTGTTTAGTTATGAAATGAAATGAGGTAGGCTGCTATATTAGCTTTAACAGATTAACTATAATTATATTCAATGCATCTAACAGAATATTAAATTTAACTGATTCTATTGTCATAAGGTATTACTTTTTCTTAAGTGGGTAGGTTGCATAGGAAAAAAAAATTAAACTTATTATTAAGATATTACTTTAGACAATAATGCACATTAATGACCATACACGTTATATTACTGAATTTATATTGAAACGATATAATAAATAACAGAGTTATGGAATTACTCTCACTGTTTTGTTTTTTACGACCGGTTGTCAACAAAGCGATTAAGAACCAGTACAGGGTATAAATTAGCAAAAAGCTATACTAAAAAATGGCATAGATGTGTGATTGATATAAAGTGACGATTGTGTGCTGTTATTATATAAAAGTAAACAATACTTCCCCTGAATTTTCCGTATAAATCCGCAGTTAGAACGTCATCTGTTGTTTTTAGGTTACCGGTAACGTTGTATTGGCGAAAACTTAATTTATCATCAGGAAAACAATTTTCCTGAGTATTTACGCATTTATATTACGTTTTCTCAAACAATTACACCTTAATATAACTTATTTAATAATTTAATTTAATTTTAAAATACGGAACAAAAATTTTACATGTCACTCGGGCAGTGTTGCCACATGGTTCCTATTAGGACTTCGATTTGCTTCCAATCCGGACTTGACGCAATGGCATCTCCTTTCAGATGTTGTGTTCGTCATTGCACTTCAGCTCGTAGTAAGTATAAAGTATTCATACAGTCTTAACTGTGGACTTTATCACAGAAGTATGTAAGACATAGTTTTTCAAAAAATAAACTTATGTCTCCAATTCCAGGTGAAGATTGCCATGTAGTTTTGCATTCGTTTCCCAACCCCAATAAAGAAGATGGCAGATTTAAAACCTGGCTTTACGCAATTGGAGGAGATCTTCTGGTGTTGGACAGCCAATTTATATTTAAAAATAGAAAAGTATGTCACAAACATTTTGAATCCAAATATCATACAAGAAGTTCAAGATTAAGTGCTAATGCAGTGCCTACCTTGCACTTAAAAGGTATTTGAAACATTTATTTGGTTATATTCATTGGAGAACTGTTATTCATAGTTTTAGTTGTAAAAAAGTGTGCCTCGAAATAGTAAAAAAGTTACATTTTTGTTATTTAATTATACAAAAATCAAATTAAAGGAAACATAATATTGAACTTTAAAATTACAATGAATAAATACATATAAATATTTAAAAATAAAATCTATCTTATTTTCCAACTAATTTTAATTGTTGGTGAATTGACCTATCTCCATTCATTGACATAGGTACTAATGACACAAATTGTATGTAATCAGCATAATTCAGGGTATTTAAAATATGTATGTATTTCATTTACAGGCATTACTCGTAAAAGACCATTGTCAGATGTTACCAATGTGACCAATTACAATCCAACATTTGCTGAACCTTCCACATCTACAGGTAAGTCGTAATTTTATCTCCTATAACTTACTTTATTATTTCTTAAAGTACCTCTATGGTTACCATGGTATAAATCTAAAAAGTCAAAAATAAAACTTTTTTAAAACAACTAAATTCATAAAATCTAAAATGATCTAGTAGTGTTATCAATTTTTTTTAGTGGGGCTTGTCAAATTGGCACCAACTTCACAAGCGAGATTTACTTTATACTTTTAGATTTTTAAAATCTTATCAAAAAAAGTTGTATTTACTATTTCCACTCAGTAAATCTTGGATATTTATTATTGTTTCATTTGTTTCCAAGAAGAATGACACTCCAATAGATCAGTGAAAACCACATCAAATACATGTAATGAATGTATGGATGATACAGGTCCAATGATAAAATCTAAATTTGTTAAATAAAATATGTATATCCTATCAACTTTATCTTATGATATCTTTTTCGTATGATAGATAAGACATTAATTTATTTGAGTATGACTTTATTCCCATAGGAAAAAGGTGTGAGTTTATAGATGTATGTTACTATACCATACACATAAGCAGTTTGGTTGTTCATTATTTCAAAAAAAAAATTTAATAACTGGTTACCTTCTTTTAACAGGTCCACCTCATTTTAGGGAACAAATATCCACCGAGGCCTGTGAACCAATATCCACAAAGACCAGTGAACCTCAAAAACTTGCAAAATCAGGTAATTTTTAATCATTTAAATCATAATTATGTGCCCGTTACAGTCTAGTTTACGTGCATTACTGAAAGCCCACATTATAAAATATAAAAACTCGCTAGTTTCACATCGGACTCATGCACTGAGATCTGAGGGTTACCTACCCGCAACCCCAAGTGTGGCACTTGGCCGATTTTTAATATTTGTTGTTGTACTATAGGGTTTGCACTATGATCCCACCAATTTCGGCATTTGTATCTATTACAGTATTTTAGATAGAGCTAAAACAAAAAAGAAACTTTTTTTTTTGTACGAAAGGCCCCTTATTATTTTCTTTTCATATATTTATTAATAAAATTGATAGTATGTCCCCCATGATAACACATACTCTTTGCAAATTTGAACCACCTAATTATGATTCAAAATATACAGCTCTTTAAAAGTAACACAAATCCTAAAGTCATGTAAATAATCAAGTTTTTTCAGTCCAATGTTTGCTAACTTCTAAAACTAAACTAAAACTTCATGTTTACGAATTTTTTAACAGTTGTCATTATACTCAAATGCATGGTTTACATAAGCATAGTTTATATAACTCAGAGAATAACATACTTATTACAAATTTTCTAGATTCAGCTGTGCCTGCTAAATCTTCAGGGGTCAAAAATATTTCCCTAAAACAACCAGCTGCAACTGTGACAAAAGGTACTCACACATTTGTTTTAATGATTATGATTATACTGTTATAATATTATAATTATTTTTTGTAAGAACTTTCAAGTTCGTTTTAATTAAATTTGTAAAATAACTGAGCCATCTTTTGATAAGTTTTTTTTTCAGCACGGAACATAGTAAATCTGAAAAAATATATAAAAAAGTTACGACAAAAGAAAGATAAATATGCCACGCGACTGAAGAAAGCTTTGAAACTTTCCGAAAATATAACTTTTCAGAAGTGTTTACAAAAATTTACGACATTGGCAGCATTGTTCACAACTATGCAATTTCGTGAAATATCCAAAGAAAAAATGGGAAGACGTTTCACGAAAGATGAAAAAATCATGGCTCTCAGCATTTATAAACAAGGACCAAAAGCATATAGATGGCTCAGTAAAATTTTTATTTTGCCATCCCCTACCACACTGAGTAGACTTATTTCTTGTGCTGGTCTAAGACCAGGATTAAACAAAAAAATATTTATACAGTTAAAGAAAAGGGTCCACAAAATTACAGAAAATGAAAAGTTGTGCATCCTTTTATTTGACGAAATATCAATAACGCCTCACTTTGATTTTAATAGAAAAAGAGATGCAATTACTGGATATGTCAATAATGGAAGACAAACAAAAAGAAACATTGCGGATCATGCGCTCGTTTTTATGATACGGGGATTCATGAAAAACTATAAGCAGCCAGCGGTTTATACATTTTGCAGAGGAACAACTCCCAAAGAAGATTTAAAATTTTTAATAAAAAATATTATAACTGAGTTGCAACAATGTGGACTCAACACTCTTGCAACAGTCTGTGACCAAGGCACAACAAATGTCAGTGCCATAAACGAATTAATAGAAGAAACTCGGGTTAATTATATAAGAAGAAATCAAAATTTCAATCATAGATTATTTGAAATTAATGACAAAGAAATAATACCCCTATTCGATCCCCCACATCTAATTAAAGGGATTAGGAATAATTTAATTACAAAGGACATGAAAGTCATAATAGAAAATGAAGTAAAAGTTGCGAAATAGGAACATTTAATAAAACTTTATGAAGAGAATCCTTCCTATAAAGGACTAAAAATGATGAAAAATCTAACGGAAGCCCACATTGACCCCAAAAAAATTTCCTAAAATGAAGGTTAAGATGGCAACTCAAACATTCAGCAGAACTGTTGCAACCAGTATGGGATACCTAGCCGGTGAGTAGTATAGTAATCACTCATCCATCAGATACACATTCCTGATCCTATAGTATTTACCTATAGTCCATAATTTCTTTAAAGATAATATATACTACTCAAAACAGAATAAGGGCCACGAGGTATTTTTACATTTTGGTGTAATTTAGTAAACATTTACATATTGAAAGTAGTAAAATATTGAGTTTACAAACTCTTTGATACCTAAACTTTTTAATATTGTAGTATTCATCTAATGCTGGCAACAATTTTAAATAAAATTTGATTTAAAATTCTTTTTGAAGATTTTGATTCCATTTTCTTTGACGTTTTGCTTTCCTTAGCTTCTTGGTTTATTAGAAATTATCAGAGTTCATTGATATCTTGAGTCAGAAACGTCTTTTGCAATATGCCACAAGCACGCAGGCGTCATATGGACTCGCTGACAGCAACCAGAGCCGTTACAATGATTGAAGAAGGTCATTCGCAGCGATCTGTGGGTTTGCAATTGGGATTTTCTCGAAGAGCTATTCAAAATCTATGGAATCGTTTCCATGAGACCGGTAGTGTTAGAAGAAGACCTGGTTCGGGCAGAGTTCGCATTACAACAGCTCAAGAGGATCGTTACATTCGATTAAGTGCGCGCCGAGATCGCACAACGACGGCCCGCAAGCTGCAAAATCGTTTACGGCTGACAACGGGTACTCGTGTCAGTGACCAAACTATTCGTAATCGATTGCATGAAGACCAGCAGGCATCAAGAAGGCGAGTTGTCCGTGTTCCATTAACCAGAAATCATCGTGCAAATCGTTTAAGATTTTCCCAACATTTGGACTGGGACATAAACCAATGGGGCATGGTGCTCTTCACAGACGAATGCAAAGTTAAATTTTTTAACGACGATCGGCGTATTACAGTATGGAGAAGACGCGGCGAGAGATTTTCAGAAGCCTGCATCCATGAAGTCGATCGTTTTGGTGGTCCAAATGTAATGATTTGGGGCGGGATAAGCTTACACGGCAAAACTGAGCTCGCTATTTTAAATGAGGGTACTGTTACTGCTCAGCGGTATATTGAGGAAGTTGTCAGACCACATGTGATCCCATTTGCACAGCGAGCTGGTCCTGGATTCATCTTGATGCAAGACAATGCTCGTGCACACACGGCTCAAGCGACTCGGTTTGTACTGGAAGCCTCTCAAATTCAAGTCTTGTCGTGGCCGGCGAACAGTCCGGACTTAAATCCAATAGAGCACATGTGGGATCAGTTGAAACGAAGAGTTAGAGACGGTGATCAGGAAATCCACAACCAACAGCAACTCATCAACGCTGTTAAAAGGGCCTGGGAAGAGATTCCAATGGAAAATGTCAGGCATTTGATTGAGAGCATGCACTCCAGGCTTCAGGAGTGCGTAGCTAAACGAGGGGGGCATACCCGTTACTAAAAGATGAGCATGGAGTATTTTCTTTTGTTTTCAGTAACTTTACATTGTTTTTATTTTTAACCTAAAATGTGTTTTTTCTTTCAAAAGCAAATAAACTTTTTAATCATTATTATTTGAATAAATGTATTGGTCTACATGATAAAAACAACATTAGTTTTCGTTATGGAGACAAAAAAATATATATTGGTTTTATTATTTTCATGGTACAGACAAAATACCTCGTGGCCCTTATTCTGTTTTGAGTAGTATATTAAATGGGGATATATTTCAAATCCATCCCACTCAAATAAATAATTCATTGAAACTTTGAAACTAAGCTAACAATAAAGCTACAAGCAAGCAAGCAAAATGAAGCTTCAAGTACGTGGTGTTCGAAAAACGAAAAATGGTGGCGTAATAATAAGTACCGAGACGAAGCATGACGCTGATAAATTGAAGAACGCAGCCCAGCTCTCTACATCTGGACTTACCGCCGACGAACCCAAGAAGCGCAAACCCCGGATCGTAGTTGTAGGAGTGCCGACTTCCTTGGCTGAAAATGAGGTCTTCAAGTGTATTTTCGAACAAAATGTAGCCGAGAAGTTTCCAGAGATGGCCTTGGAATCCTTCCTGACCGCCGTAAAATTAAGCCATAAATCTGGGAAGAGAGATGCTGCGACCTGCAATTACGTTATTGAAGTTTCAGCCAATATACGTAAAGCCCTAATCCCTCAATCAAGGATTTTCATAAATTGGTCATCCTGTCCTGTCAGGGACTTCACATTAGTAACGAGGTGTTATAAATGTCAACAGTACGGCCATGCAGCAAAATCTTGCAGAGAGATCAACTCTACGTGTAGTCACTGTGGTGAAGAAAGTCATGTGATATCCGAATGCGCGAAGAAAACTGAAACTCCGAAATGCGCGACTTGTTCTCGCTTTAAAAAACCCAGTGACCATAAAACCAGAGACACTGAATGCCCTGCTAGGAAAATAGCTGAGCACAGATATATCAACTCCATCGATTATGACGGCGCCTAGTGCGTCAAACAAAACCAGCCTTCCGCTTCTATCTTTTTTTCCTGACTCAACGATACCTATGCGAGACAACCTGCCCTACTTACCATCGAATTGTTGCTGTCTAAGCAAATTCTTGACCGCTATATAAAAATATCATGACAATGATTTTTGCAATTTTTACTTGACCGAGTCTAACTTGTTTATGAATTCTGCTGAAACTATTGTAATAGTGTAATTAATTAAGCGCAAAATTGTACATTGCTTTTATCTACATGTTTAAGACCTTTCTTCTTTTTTTTCATTGTCATTTTGTTCTCATCTAATAAATAATAGAGTTAAAGTAAATTAGGTATATTATTATCATAATAAATTAACAATTTTTTTTTTTCACTAATTTAAAAAAAAAAACATCGTATGTTAAATATTGTTTAAAAATTTGTTGTCCAAATATGTACTTAGTATTAGAACACATCGCCTGTGATACAGGTTTATCCTAGTACAGGCATCTAACTCTGTTTTACCTACATTATTTCTAAGACTTATGTTGTATTGTAAAAAAATTAACTTTGAATAAATTGAATTGAATTGAATTGAATAAGCTAACTTTCTAAGCTATGTTATAGCACTGATTATCTGACCCATAGTATTAATTAATTGTTATTTGCTGCTTTTGGTCATCTTCAAAGTGTATCTAAAAGTCATATTTCTACAATTAATTTTATTTCTAATTTTTCAGAAAAAAAAATACTTCCTGGGGAGTGCAGAGATACCGCCGACGTCTTGCTGTTTTTCGACGAACTTTTCGATTCGATGAATAGCAGTTATGACAACTCGAAAAAAAGGAGCGGTAAATTACTTTTAAGAGCAGTCACGCCAAATTCTGAACATAGCAAAGTATGGGCAAGAGCAAAAAAGATATTAAAATGTATTAAATTCGTCAGTAAAGAGGGAAGGGAAGGTAGTGTGCCATCAGTAACTAACTGGTTACGTACGCTGGAAGGTATTGAATTGTTGAAAGATAAATTATTTAAAGAGTATAACATTAAATCATTCTGGATGCGACACTTAAATCAAGATCCACTGGAGAATTTTTTTGGATCTATACATCCTCATGGTTATAGAAATATATCTCCAACACCATCAGGCTTTGAGTCAGCATTCGCAAGTTTACTGATTAATAATTTGTCAAGTCATCATTCTGTAGGGTCAAATTGTGAAGAAGATGATTGCAAAATTTTTCAATCTATGGATTGCTTACTGACAAAAGAAGACATTAATCTTATAACAGAAATCAGTGATATTGATTATGATGACATAAATTGTGAAATTATAGATTTTAGTCACAAAAGCAGAAATCCTAAAATTATTAGCCAGCTTAGCTACGTAACCGGTTATGTAATAAAAAAGGCAAAACAAAAAGTATTCAGAAATTGCAACAAATGTAAGGGAATTATATTTAATAATGATAAAACAGAACTGAATGAATACATAAGTAAAAGAGAGTATTCTTCATTCAAATCACTCACCTACCCTTCCGAAAATACTCTAAAGCTGTTTTCTGCCATACAAGATGTTCTTACATCGATTTAAAAAAAAAAGAATGATTTACCTCGCATCAAAAGTTACATGAAAACAATTTTGTACACGGTAGTTGATTTTAACTTTTTGACTTGCCCAGACCACAGAAAAGAATTGATAGATTTTTTATTTGAATTTTGTTCTAAATTTTTCATACATAACTGGTGTCGTGATGTGAATTTATTATTAAATGGCACCAGAACAGAAAATTCAGATAACGATGTTGTCAAAGAATTATGTATTGAATATTATAAAAAGAGACACAAATAAATATACTGTAATAATCAGGAGTGGAAACGACTTAAAAAAAAAACAAACCGAACGATTTAAAGTAACGACTTTTAATTTAAAAAATATTTCACAACAAAATCACAACTAATATTAGGAAAACAAAATAACGTTCAACATGGCAAATAATTAAGACAATTATTAAAATAAATGACGAAGCTAATTAACTGATTTCTTGACTAAAAATAGATGGCTCGCATGACCTTTGAAGTAATCGTCTCGACCGCCGGGAAGCAAATGGGCGGCAAACGTGTTGTCCACGCTATTTATAGGCGTTGTAGGGTAGACAGAGGGGGTGTCGCCTACACGGCCTCTCCTGACGGTGTGTCGTCCTCGACACCATCGTTTCGACAAGTACTACTGGAACCTGCGACACCTGCTGCTGGGGAATCCTCTTCATCGGTATCCAGCAGCGGCATGGATAGTCCGGCAGCGCTGGGACCAGCGACACCTGATGCCGCGGAATCCTCCTCGTTGGCGTCCTGCGACTGCGTAGATACTCCGGCAGCGCTAGAACTTGCGGCGCCCGATGCTAAAGAATCGTCTTCATCAGTGTCGTTATCTGTGAAGGAAGGTTTATAGCGAAATAGGGAAATAAACTTACTCGTTTATTTTCCTGTGCTAGTTTGTTGCTTAGTTCTATCGAAAGTTCTGAATACGGACTCTGACCCTCACTGTCGTCCCAGTACGTATGCACGTACACACATCAGTAGTACGTTATGGAGATGTTTTAGAAACAATTATCCAGTACCGAACTCAGAACTTTACAATTTTTTTTTTAAACTTGATTTATCGTTAGCACTGTGGGCGGAAGACTAACTTGACTACGCCCAAGAGCAACCGTTAGTATCATAGGCGGAAGACTAACTTAACGACGCCTTGATTAAACGGACGAGTTGCGGACGGAAGACTCACTTAACAACGTCCAAAGGTAAGCGTGAGTACCACAGGCGGAAGACTAACTTAACAACACCTGGGATACGCGCTAGTACCATGGGTGGAAGACAAACTTTACAACACCCGACAATATGCGCAAGTACCATAGGCGGAAGACTAACTTAACAACGCCCTGGTTGAACGTTAGTACCAAGGGTGGAAGACTAACTTTACAACACCCAAGGCAAACGTAAGTACTATAGGCGGAAGACTAACTTAACAACGCCCTGGTTGAACGTTAGTACCATGGGTGGAAGACTAACTTTACAACACCCAAGGCAAACGTAAGTACTATAGGCGGAAGACTAACTTAACAACGCCCTGGTTGAACGTTAGTACCATGGGTGGAAGACTAACTTTACAACACCCAAGGCAAACGTAAGTACTATAGGCGGAAGACTAACTTAACAACGCCCTGGTTGAACGTTAGTACCATGGGTGGAAGACTAACTTTACAACACCCAAGGCAAACGTGAGTACTATAGGCGGAAGACTAACTTAACAACGCCCAGTTCAAACGCTGTGATAAAGGGTGGAAGACTAACTTAACAACACCCAACTATATGCAGCGACACTTACTTTCGAAAAACGCCGCACATGTCCCGGGCACCACTCGCCTCGCCAAGGCACCATGTACTGCGCTGCGGCCTGCGTGGTCTTGCCGTAGGCACCACTCAGCAAGCGCAGCTCATAGCGCCCACTTGGCAGGGCCTTGATTACTCGGTACGGCCCGCGAGGCCAAGTAGTTGGCGGACTTGTTTCACGTTCTCCGGTGGAACCGTGTTGACTAGGGCTTCCACTTTACGTGGGCTCGGCCTCACCTGACCATCACTTACCACCCTACCTAGGTACTCAACTTCGGTCACAAAGAATGGGCATTTTCGTAGGTTTATTGAGAACCCGGCCTCAGTAAGAGTGTGTAATACTCGGCGCAGCAGTTGTATACCTTCGCGTATGGTGTTGCTCAGAAGAAGCACGTCATCGACGTAGACTAGAACGTTACCCTCATTTATTAAGTCACGTAAGGTGTCGGAATTTCTATCGACGCGAACAGGTTTCGGGCTACGTTGATTTAGGACACGCGAGCCATCTCTTCTATGCCGTTGCCGACCACTCGAGTTACGTCGCGAGTTACTATGACTAGGGTTAGGATTGTTCGACCTATGGCGAGAATAACCTCCGCTATCTCTCGACCTGCGGCGACTACGTGAGCGCGACCCACCTCGAGTGCGTTGCTGGCTTCGGCTACGCGATCTCCAGCGTACCATACTTAAAACTTTATCAAACACAAAAAGAAAACAGTTCACTCACCTCAAAGCGTAAACAAGCACAAATCACAACAGCAAAACTTGACACAGACGAATCGTAACTTTTTTTTTTTTTTTTTGTGTGGGTATGATTAACCGAGTTATCTGGTTTTCCTTAAGTGTTGGGCTAAGTGTTCACTATCCCACTTCTGATGTAATAATCAGGAGTGGAAACGACTTAAAAAAAAAACAAACCGAACGATTTAAAGTAACGACTTTTAATTTAAAAAATATTTCACAACAAAATCACAACTAATATTAGGAAAACAAAATAACGTTCAACATGGCAAATAATTAAGACAATTATTAAAATAAATGACGAAGCTAATTAACTGATTTCTTGACTAAAAATAGATGGCTCGCATGACCTTTGAAGTAATCGTCTCGACCGCCGGGAAGCAAATGGGCGGCAAACGTGTTGTCCACGCTATTTATAGGCGTTGTAGGGTAGACAGAGGGGGTGTCGCCTACAATACTTTGTCTACTCTACAATGAGTTTTATTGTTACCCCCTTATAACCTGTATTCATCTACGTTTTCTCTGCACTGATAATTTACTATTACTCTCACATCAGTTTGAGGAAACGTAGATGAATCCAGGATCTAATTATAATTTTTTGCAAAGGAACAAACTATAGGAGAGGTATACTATACTCGCTACCTATACGTATATACATAGCCGGTTGTAGTTCCTAAAATTATCAATAGATGGCGCTTTACTGCCAAGGCGACTGACCACTCTATTCTCATATATTATAAATTTATAATGTACTCTGTGACTCAGACTACGCTCAGAAATGACAATGAATATTGTCGAAATGTCGAGAAATAGTTTTGTCTATGATGGTTTCATCGATTTCTTTGATCAACATCTCCGTGTTTCGTAAACAAAAAGAGAGATAACACAATAATTAGGTAACTTATGATGAACGTACTTGAAATGACGTATTATTTTGATCAAAGACTACAATAGTATACGGGCAATAGACAGGCAGCTCTACCTTTTTTTAATATTATGAAGTTGTCAAACGCAGCGCCATCTAGTTTTTCGTTAGGGGAACTAAATATAAATGCATACCTATAGATTGGTGGGTATACTAGGTACAGTACCTATATCGTTGACGTAGAGGGAAAAGTGACTTAAGTCGACAAATCTGCTTTGAGATATTGAGAGTTAATGCTAACACATTTTAAGACTCAATATTTCAAAGCAAATTTGTCAACATAAGTCACTTTTCCCTAAGACAACGATAATTATGTCAAGTAGGCGTTTGGGAAGAATTCATCAAGAATTTGAAAAGGAAAAGAAACAACTTGTATTTATTTAATTATCATTTATTTATCTTTTATCATATTATAAATGCGAAAGTTTGTGAGGATGGATGGATGAATGTTTGTTACTCTTTCACACAAAAACTACTGAACGGATTTTGATGAAATTTGGTACACAGATAGTTGTTCCAGGTCTGGCTGCTTGTGTATGTGATTTTAAATGTTTGTAAACGCATCCACGATACAGGAGGAATGCCTAGTGTGGGGCAATGATTTCTCAAAAAAAAAAAAAAAAAATACACGTTTAAGATAGAATTTTGTGTTCTCCTTTTTCTCCCTTTATGAGTTAGGTAGTGTCGATTAGCCTTTTCCTTCATTGGATCATTAACATCCCAAAAGGTAATTTTGCCAGTAAGAACATTATTTACATCTTTGCACCAATTGTGTATGAAAAACATTGTGCTTTTATCTATTAAATAATTACGTAAATCATCTTTATGATTTTGACAACTAATAAATGATACATTTACATTTATAGTTATAATTAATTTTATGTATACTGATATGTTTTTTTTATTGCTGTGCTCTTTTAAAATTTCAATTATTACATGTTCCACATGGGCAAAGAAATCAAATAATGCTCTTGTAGGATAGCACAACCACTTTTTGTTGCCAAATTCCTTCATTTTTATATATTTATGGAAACTTAGTGACTCTTCTGCTTCTATATCTTTTCTGCAGGCCACACAATTTTTATAAATATGCTTTTTAGCAAGTTGCGCTATCCACCCACTGCAATACCCTATTGCTGCGCTTCTTTCAACAAGCATTGGAGTTTGGCCCTGTATTAGGTCGTCTGTATTTGGCAACTGTACATTTAAATGGTCACTGTCAATTTCATCTCCACATTCAGTTGTGTGCGAGTCTACTGGATTTTCTAAAAAATGTTTTAGTGATTGGAGACATACACCGTCATCTTTTTCACAGTTTGCTCCAACTGAATGTGAAGATGAAATATTAGTAATTAACAAAGTTTTGAAGGCTCCTTCAAATGCAAACGACGTGGGCATAATGTTACTGTATCCATGGGCTCTAATTGCCCCAAAAAAGTTTTCTAATGCATCTTGGTTGAAATTGCGCAGCAGTAAAGAATTAATACCTTTGGATTTTAAATATTTTACAATTAATTTAAAACCTTCTATGGTTTTAATCCAGCTTGACAATGAAGGCACTACACCTTGGTTATTAGTATTACTAAATTTCATAGTTTTCAGTACAGGTAGACTATAATTCCACAATTTGTGGTGAGGTGAGGTTGGGGTCACTGCAGTCCTGTAAATTTTTCCTCCTCTTATCGCGCTGAAGCTGCCATTTACGCTGTCGAATAGATCATCGAAGAACATAAGTAGATCTGCTGTATCGGAACTTTCTTTTTCAAGGACTCCAGATTCTGCAATGGGGAAAAAATATATTAAAACAACTATCTCGGTGTTGTTCGCGGCAATGAATAGTGGTTAAATAATGGTCTACTGACTTAGGACTTAGGGCTATATTTCACCGGGACACCATGGCAACGCAACTAGTCGCCGCCATCAACAAAATGTATACAACTCTTTAGAGAGTATCTCACCTGGTGTCCGCTTGATTGCGCAACCATACAAGCATACATTTTGTTGGCAGCACGACTTGGCTGCGCAGCCATGGCGTCCCAGTGAGATAAGGCCTAAGGAGGGATTGTGTAAAGAAGATGGACTACAACATCTTTGTTTGTGCTAAGAACATACTGCAATCAGGAAATGCATCATGGCTGCCAAGTTAAGAATATACAAACTGACTGATATTGTCACGATCCAGACATTAAAGACAGATAGCAAACGAAAAACTGTATCTTTCAAACATTTACAATTAGTTACTGAAAAAATAATAAATTGCTTACCTGCCATAAATCCAAGGGCTACTCCAACTGATTGACTAAATACCTGAGTACAATGTTTAACCCTCATTTTCGGGATTAATTCAGGTATCACGTGGCGAGCTGTTAGTTTATGGACTATCTTTACGCCTCTATAACCTGGGCTCCTTTTATACAGCTTCACAATGTGTTCCCATTTTGCAATGCTTTCTTTGCCATTAATGGTAAATTTAAGGTCTTTTGTGATAAGATTATTTCTAATCCCTTTAATTAGGTGAGGTGGATCATAGATTGGGAAAATCTTATTCTTATTCACTATGAAAAAACCCCCTTTGTATTCTCGTCCATTGCGTAAAAATGTTTCTCGCGTTTCTTTGAGTAATGCGTTTATAGCTGCCACATTGGAGGTGCCTTGGTCACATACTGTTGTCACAACTTTCAGTCCCGTTTCTTGCACTTTTGTTATAATAGTCTTAATCTGTTTTTTTAATTCAACTGTCTTTGTGCTTCCACTACAATAGTAAAAGGCCAAAGGCTGCTTGTATTTTTTCACAATTCCTCTTATCATGAATACAAGTACATGATCGCAATATTCTGTTTCTATATTATCACCGTTATCAACAAATCCTGATATTTTATCATAGGAAATGCCAGCTCCAATAGCCATCTCATCAAATGTTAAAGTACAATATTTATAATTGTTAGGCATTTTAGTAACTCTTTTTTTCAAATTTTCAAATATAATGTCATTGATTCCAGCTTTTAAATTTATCTTTTGCAGTAAATTTTGCAGTGTTCTTCTGCTTGGCAATATACACATGTTGCTAAGTAAGCGATATGCCTTAGGAGATGGCTTGTATAAAGACAACGCCAGAATTTTTTCATCGAGGGTGAAGCGCCTTCCTTTCTTTTTCTTGCCACTTTGGGAGACTTGCATTTGGCAAAACAACTTCGAAGAATAAGACATATTCTTACAAACCATATTGAATGCTGTTGTTTTTGACATTTTTTTTGCAATCATGTATTTTGCTTTAAAACACTTCTTATCACTTTCACATTTTCTTAACTTCTTTAAAACAGATTTAAATTCCTTATAGTGCGCCAAAGTTACACGGGGACCTGAAATACACAAATATTTTTCTTTTAAAAATTTACAATGAAACTTTAAAAAAGAGATTTAGATATTCAAGATTTCAAAATTATATTATTCTAAAAGGGAATTAAGTATCTTTTTGGTTTATGACTTAAGAGGTCTGGATGTCCATTTGAGTTTAATTATGCAATTCATAAATTAGTGTTTACTTAAGTTAAATTATTCAAATACATACTTTTTGATTTAATTATCTTTTTTATTTTCCGCTCTCTGCGTTGAGTTTGGTCAGGTTGTACATTTTGATGTCCTGTAAATTAAATATTGTTAATGTCAAATTGACGAAAATATAAAAATGTTTACTTAAATAACAAAAATGTTACGTATGCAATAAAAAAAATTTAAACAAAGGATTATCATAGTGTAGTTCCAGAGAAAAAGAGCTCCATACTTACAAACAACTTTACCTCTTTATAATATTAGTATAGATATAATTAATACAAACCTGATATCAAATCATTTGAATGTGTCCTTATAACATTTGATGTGGAAGCAAGGGCCGGCTTGCTTATTGTAGCCTCAATGTTTGTTGAAGCTAGTGACGACGTGCTGGCTATAGCCTCAATGTTTGTTGAAGCTAGGGACGTTGTGCTGGCTATAGCCTCAATGTTTGTTGAAGCTATGGCAGACGTGCTTATTATAGCTCCAATGACTTCTTTTCCTGAAATATAATTAAATACCATTATTCAGTTGAGGCTCAAAAAAGAAATCACGCCATTGTCCCGCCAATGAAGAGATGAGTGGTACTCACAGGTATAGACAATAAAACACAGATTCACGGACACAATTTAGTTAAGTAAGAGGAGAAAGTCAGTAGAGGAAGAAATACAGTATTTAGAGAACAAGCACAGAGGATAAGCGGAGATGCCTAAAGCAGAAGCCACTAGCGCGCGAGGTATTTTAGGTTTAGTCGGCGAAAGCATAGGTAGCGTGCGATCAGCTCAGTAGCGGTTCACGGACTGCCGGCCGGAGAGGCGCGGGGAGTCGGGAGGGGTCCCGCCAGCTGCGCGGCCGCCGACCGGCTCGACCGGTTTGCCAGTTATTCGCTCGCCCGCTAGGGCTTTATGTACTAGTAATAAAATCAGTTGTCCGTTGGTTTATAACACAAGTAAATATAAAGATTTAAAGTAACGGACAACTGGTGACAGATTTAATCTGACGAAAATATTAATAACTACATTAATCTAATACAACACAATTACACAACATAGTTACATATACATGTGACGCTACACCACCCCCCTCTTGAGACCGTCAAGGTCGATAGTAATCAGGGAAACGCACCCTTCGGCCTGACCGTGTCCTTTTAATATTGTCTTCGTCGGTCACCGGTGTTGGATTGGTGACTGGTGTGTCATGTGAAGTCTGTGTTTGTTCCTGAATGTTATGCTTATGAGTGTGTGTGTTGTTAAGTGTTGTTGTGGTGTGTGGGTCACGAAGTATGTGGGCCGGTTTTAGTCGGTCCACCGATACTGTGACTGTTTTACCATTAAAGAGGAGTTTGAATACTTTGTCACTCCTCTCCAGAACTTCGTGCGGTCCTGTGTATGCCGGCTTGAATGAACCAGATGACGCGTTATCCTTTAGAAATACGTGCGACGCGGTGGCAAGGTCCTTAAATACAAATATGGCCCGTCCATTGCCGTGTCGCGATGCTGCTGATGGTTGTATGTTCCTAGCGAACATGCGTAGCCTGGATACGTAGTCGGTGACATCGGTGCTGTTAACCGCTTCTGGTTCGAAGAAGTCCCCTGGTAGGCGCAAGGTTTCTCCGTACACCAACTCCGCCGGAGTTGCATGTACGTCGTCTTTATGCGCGCTGCGGATGCCCAACAGTACCAGTGGTAGTGATTCCACCCAGTTTTGATGTCCGTGGCAGGTAATGGCTGCTTTAAGCTGACGATGGAACCGCTCAACCATGCCGTTACAGGCAGGGTGGTAAGCGGTTGTCTTACGGTGCTCAAATCCGGCTATGTCCGACAGGTGCTTGAAGAGGGCCGACTCAAATTGCCTGCCACGATCCGTCACTACTTTTGTAGGGCAACCAAAGCGCGCGATCCATCCATACAAAAGAGCATTGGCCACTGTTTCAGCTGTGATGTCCTTGATTGGTATTGCCTCAGGCCATCGCGTGAAGCGATCTACAGCGGTGAGGCAATACCGGAATCCGTGCGAGATTGGCAGTGGCCCGATCATATCAATGTGTATATGCATGAATCGCGAACGTGGCAGTTTGAAGTTGCCTAGGGGAGCGGAGACATGACGGGTGATCTTCGTTCGCTGGCATGGCAAACAACTGCGCGTCCATTCCCTGCAGTCTTTCTTGATTTCGGGCCACACGTAACGCTCTGAAACCAGCTTGGCAGTGGCGTTGGCTCCTGGGTGGCTCAAGGAGTGCAGGTTGTCGAAGACTTGACGGCGAAGTTCCTTCGTGACATATGGTCTTGGTATCTTGCTGCTCTCATCGCAGTACAGTTCAGACAGTGTTCCCGGCAGCGTGATCTTCTTCAGGCGTAATGACGACTCCCCGTCGAGTAGCTGTTTGAGTTCAGGATCTGAAGCTTGGTACTTAGCCAGCTCTCTCAAGTCTATAGGCTGGGTGATTGCATCCACTCTTGACAGACTATCAGCGACTACGTTGTCCTTGCCTGAAATGTGCCTGATATCTGTAGTAAACTGCGAGATAAAATCCAGATGTCTGAACTGTCTTGGTGAGCAATTCTCCTTACGTGTATGAAACGCGTAACAGATGGGCTTATGATCTGTATAGATCATAAACTCTCTGGCCTCGACCATATGTCTGAAATATTTGATGGCTTCATATATCGCGAGTAGTTCACGGTCATAAGGGGAATACTTTCGCTGGCTAGAGGTTAGCTTACGAGAGAAGAAAGCTAAGGGTTGCCATTCCTCATCCTTTAACTGCTGCAGGACTGCTCCCATGGCGGTGTCGGACGCGTCTGTCACTATGGCCAGTTTAGCTCCGCAATCAGGGTGTGCTAGCATTGCTGCTTCGCAGAGACCCCTTTTGCATGCTGTAAATGCTTCGTCCTCTTCTGATGTAAAGCATACCGGGTGTGAGCCTTTCACCGATCCTTCCAGTAGTTTGTTCAGCGGTGCCTGGTGTTGAGCCGCCTCTGGGATGAACCGTCTATAAAAATTTACCATCCCCAAAAATCTTCGCAACTCTTTTACTGTCTTCGGCGTTGGGAAGCTGTTGATGGCCTCGACCTTTTCCGGTAACGGCTTGGTGCCACCTGAGGCGATTTGGTAGCCTAAAAATGTTACCTGTGAGGCTCCGAATACGCATTTGGATGTGTTTATCACCATTCCGTAAGCTTGCAGTCTGGAGAACAGCTGTCGTAGGTGGTCTTTGTGTTCTTCTTGGTCCTTTGAGTAGACTAAAAAGTCATCAAGGTACCCAAAGCAGAAGTCCAGGCCTCGCAGCATTTCGTCAACGAAACGCTGGAAAGTTTGGCCTGCGTTGCGAAGCCCGAACGTCATATACGGGAACTCGTAAAGCCCGAACGGTGTGGTGATGGCTGTCTTCGGAATATCTTCAGGGTTAACGCGTATCTGGTTATAAGCCTTGACTAGGTCTACTGTTGAGAACACCTGGCATCCAGAAAGGTTGTGGGCGAAGTCATGGATGTGGCGAATAGGGTACCTATCAGGTACAGTACGCGCGTTAAGCATCCTGTAATCCCCGCATGGCCGCCACCCATTATCCTTTTTAGGTGCCAGGTGTAAGGGTGAAGCCCAAGGTGAGTCAGAGGGTCTGGCTGTGCCATTCGCTAGCATAGATTCAAACTCCTCTTTAGCGATTTTTAATTTGTCTGGCGCTAACCGCCGCGGTGTACCCGATACAGGTGGTCCAGGTGTTGTGCGTATGTAGTGTAAGGTGTTGTGTGTAGGTGCACGGTGTATACCCGACGGCCGGGTTATGTCAGGAAACTCCCGGAGTATGTCGTGATATGTAGTGTCACCAATTCTTACCTTCACCGAAGAAACAACATCAGAGGGACGGGCAGGCAAAGCAGGGGTCGCCAACGTAGTGTTAGCGTCAATTAGTCGCTGCATTCTTATATCTACAATTAAATTATAATATGACAAAAAATCTACCCCTATAATTGGCTTGGTTACATCTGCCACTATAAAACGCCAGGCAAAGTCACGGCGTAAGCCAATACTTAATTTTAGGTGCACGTAACCGTAAGTGTTTATCGCACTGCCGTTAGCCGCACACAGTTCAAAGTTTGTTTTTGTACGGCGTTCTTTCACAACCGACCTTGGGAAAACACAGACGTCACTACCGGTGTCGACGAGGAACTGTATCTTCGTGTGGTGGTCCGTCACGAATAAGCGACCAGTGCTGTGACAGTCGCCGGTCGCCATTATCGACTGCCCGTGGCTTTTCCCGCGTAGTCACAGGGTTTTACGCACCTGGTTGCCTTATCACCGAACTTATGATGGTACCAACAGGTTGGCCACTTCCTGTAGTTTGAGTTCGATCTTCTGGAGGGGGATCGCCCCCGACTGCTACTCCTGCTAGACCTTTGTCTTAACCGGGACAGTCTGTCGACTTGCGAGGTCAGAGCTTGCACCTGTCGCGTGAGTTCGGAGATTTGGTTGCTCATCTGTTCCACGCTGCTTCCTGGTATCGCCGATGGTGATGATGTCGCTGCTACTTGCGGGCTGACTGGCACCAGATCGAGTATGCGGTCAGCCAGCTCGGCTACTTCCTCGAGGCTCGCCTTGGCCTGTGATGCGATGATGGTCTGCGTACTGTTTGGCAGGCGGCTGGTCCAGATCGTGCGTAAAAAATCCTCTGGCACGCTCGGTCCCGCCAGGTGGCGCAGATGTCGCAAGAACTGCGAGGGCTTGCGGTCACCAAGCTCCTCGTGCGTCAAGAGCTGCTGCACCTTCTTCTCCTTGGACGCGGACAACCTCCTCACCAGTTCCGTCTTCAGCCGCTCGTACTTGTCCGGGGCTGCAGGAGCCTCGATAATGTCCTCGACGTGGGCTGCGTATATAGGGTCTAGGCCCCCCATGACGTGGTGATATTTTGTGGCGTCAGCCGTGATGTTCGCCAGCGCAAACTGGCTCTCCAGCTGTGCGAACCATAACGCCGGTTTCTCAGGGTAAAATGGGGGTACCCTCACACCGACACGATATACATCGCATCCCGAGACTTCGTCATGACTTGCGCTTTTTGCGTCGTTTCCTCGTTGCTGACTCATGGTGTTCTTACGGGGTCACCAATGAAGAGATGTGTCCCGCCAATGAAGAGATGAGTGGTACTCACAGGTATAGACAATAAAACACAGATTCACGGACACAATTTAGTTAAGTAAGAGGAGAAAGTCAGTAGAGGAAGAAATACAGTATTTAGAGAACAAGCACAGAGGATAAGCGGAGATGCCTAAAGCAGAAGCCACTAGCGCGCGAGGTATTTTAGGTTTAGTCGGCGAAAGCATAGGTAGCGTGCGATCAGCTCAGTAGCGGTTCACGGACTGCCGGCCGGAGAGGCGCGGGGAGTCGGGAGGGGTCCCGCCAGCTGCGCGGCCGCCGACCGGCTCGACCGGTTTGCCAGTTATTCGCTCGCCCGCTAGGGCTTTATGTACTAGTAATAAAATCAGTTGTCCGTTGGTTTATAACACAAGTAAATATAAAGATTTAAAGTAACGGACAACTGGTGACAGATTTAATCTGACGAAAATATTAATAACTACATTAATCTAATACAACACAATTACACAACATAGTTACATATACATGTGACGCTACACACCAGTTTGGAAATAAGATAAGAAACCTGAACCAACAGACTTGATAAGTCTCAACTCTTTATCTTCTCCTACATTGTCCTCACATAATTTTGTTTGAGATCAATGTATAAATTTACCTAATATTGTTATACAACATCTTGACTTTCAAAGAAAAACCATAGTTTCTTGCCTGTTCGTCTCCATAGAAAACCAACACTTTGGCATGAGGCCATTAGAGACACAGAGAGAGGTAATAAGAGACACATACCTGACGTGTTAAAACCAGATTCTTGTAATTGATATCTTTGGGACATATCAGAGGTTGACACAACCATTGCTTCACCAAGTGATTCTGCTTGGAGATCTAGAATAATATTAAAATGTCTATAATTATTATTTGTTTGAACAAAATAAATGCATTGATGAATATGTATATATATTTATTTAAGAAATAATATTATTACCTGGGATATGTAGTGTTGGAATTGCCAATTTAGACAGTCTGCCAGTTGGATACTTATGTATTTCATCAAAATGTCTATGACAGACACGTCTGTTGCGGTAGATAGTATGATGATCCAATATTGCTATTTCACCGCCAACATTAAAAATCCAAGTTCTAAATTTCTCTGCACTTGTGTCTGGATTTGGGAACAAGTGTAGAGGCACACCTGAAAACATGAAACAATTAAGTGTGTAACTTAAATCAATCATTGGACGAACTATACCTCATTCAGCAGAGCTTGAGACAAAGTACATGAAAAACATTAAATTGTCTAAACATTCAAAAAAAACTATTTAAAACAAAAAGAAGTTGTGAAGTTGTGGGCACCACTTTCCAAAAAATACCGTGGGTTTAGAAGCTGTATTTTTTTTTACGTATAGATCTCTTCATATAGAACGCTTTCACTAAATTACACATGGCGTAAACGCCTAGTTTTCGAGAAAAAAAATCCTAAAGTTGCAAAAATTTCAACATATTTTCGTAATCAAGTTGTCATTTTACCACAGATAATGTACGAATTTCACTCCTAGGCCGTTCCTTTTTACGTTCGACGTTGTACGTCGATAAAGTGGCAGCGAAATTAATGGTTTTTAGTATAAATATTGAAGTTTTAAACTTCAATTCACTTTAAATAGCTGCAAACGCGATGATCTCGTTTGTGAAGCAAACAATATAAGAAATTAAATTAAAAATAATAAAGTTTATTTGTACTCTGAAAAGACAGAGCGGAACGAAACGTAATCGAATGTAAGCGACGCTAACGTTTGACAATTGACACTCGTCGAAATGGCCTTTACAACATTTGTATTTTTATTTATGTTAATACACTACACATCACACTAACATAAACAAGACATTGCGGTAAGGAAAACTTAAGTTGCAAGAGCGAGCGAAGCGAGCTCGGGACTTGGGGCAACCCGACTCGGACAGGTTAGGTTAGAAGGGGATGGCGGGGTCGAATGAGCGAGCGAAGCGAGCGAATAGACCCCGCCATCCCCTTCGTGGTTATTTTTTTATAAACCACCCAGAAGTAGGAGCCCCGCGAAGCGAGGCTCCGTCGACTATACCATAATACAAAATTTTCGTATTAACTATGACATTGACTTTATTCCTAATTTGACCTTGACCTTCGAAACTTTTATTGATATTGCAAGATTTTAGCATATTTTTAATTGACCTTGAGTTCTGGATTGTTGACCTTGTCCTTAAAGACGCGTCACATGATTTTCTCCACTCTTAATACCCCCACTATATCACCAAAATCGAAAGAAACTTAGACATTTTTTTTCTCGGCACCTATGATTTTACGCGTTTTGGT
>CAXKUT010000351.1:0-17891 GCA_964057025.1 Standfussiana lucernea | reverse complement strand
TATAAAGTGGGTTTATTATCCTAGATGTAAAAAGCGTGTTGAAACTTCCATATTAAATTCTAAACAACGTATTGGTGATTTGTGTGTTGCAATGGGGTCACCTGATGTTGTTAATGGTAGTCATGCTGGTAAAGCATATATGGGATTTGATGCCTTAGGTTTACCTCCTCAAACTGATATGAATTATTATTACCAGTACAATATTAGGTTTAATATAGAGTATAAGGTTCATTTTACATTTACTGTATTAAATCCAGATAATTTTTAACTTTCATAGTTGTTTTATTTATGAACGCCTCCCGTGTATCGCATCGCTACTAGGGTCTCACGTGGGGGATCGGGGGGCGTTGAACTGTCTCAAAGTTCGACTTTGTGACACCGGAGCGTAGGCCGAAGGCCGGCGGAGCTCCGGCGACTTGGTTGACGGAAGATATGGCGGCAGCTTTTTTTTTTTACGCTTGATCCGAGCAGCTGTTAAGTATGAATTCTATTTTTAGATGATGACGTCAGCTCCACTACGCGCCGGTCTAAAATACCCTACCGGCGCGTCCGCTGGGAACGCAGCAGGGGGTCCTTCTTTAGGTTTAAGTCCTGTGGATGGTTTTGATACTTGCGGTATTAGTGCTCAGTTGCATTCTGGCACTGTTTCGAAGAAGAAGTCTTTGCGTCCTGGCAATTTATTTTTTCTAACTTTTGATTTAATTGATTATGTTGAAGATTGTAGACAGTCTCTATTAGATTATTTTGAGGACGTGTTAATGTTTGTTATTGGTTTAGAGCAGTCGCATACCTCTAAAAGAGTAAGTTATCATTTGCATTGTTTTTTAGAATTTAATAATGCTATTTTAATTGAAAATTTGCGACAGTATATTGAAGTATTTGCGAATGGTGCTCGTTTTAATTTGCAGGCTTGCAAATCGCGAAAGTCATGTATTAAGTATTGTTCTAAGGAGGATTCTTTTTGTCTGTATAATTGTAAAGAGTCCGATTTGCATTTTAATATGAGGGTCCGGCTTTGGGCTAGGCGTACTTCGAAGTTTCGATTTGATGATCCTTTTGTTATTGAGCATCGATTTTGTTATCGCTTTTTACAAAAAGTATTTTCTGATATTAAAGAACCTGTTGTTGATGTTCGCTTGCGACCAATATATGAGTGTTATGGTAATTGGACTATGGAGGTGTGTATGTGGTGGAATGATTATCTGAAAACAGTTGGTTTTAAACGAAAGCAATTGTATCTTTATGGACCATCGATTATCGAGCTATCAGTTGTCTCAACTGCCTGCCTGATAATAAATAAATACACTTAATAATCCCGACCGAAAATCTCTTCGAAACCCTCACCGAAAACCAACTAGTATTAGGCGTATCCTCAACCTTTACCCTTTACCACGCATCAATATTCACTCCCTATTTTTTGAGCCAAAATTATCCTGAAAAAAGACGAACTCGCCCCTAGAATTTCATAAAGTTTAAAAATCACGGTACATTCGCGTTCATAAAGTCACTCGGAGTTCAGATGTTACCGTTGAAAAATTACATTCCGAATTGTGTGTTTCGTACCTTTTCCTCTCCAGAGAATATTTTCGGATGTGTCTTCTAAATAAATGAGTTGAATATTGTATATGAGTTAGGTATTTGTTTTCCTGATGTAGCAGTACGAATATGAGATGAGAGTGGATTACCTATATCTAAGTGGTTCCGAATAGGTAATCCATTCATGTGTTTTACTAAGTTACCTGCAGAGTTATTATATTAACATACAGGGGTCGTAAACGTTAATTTTTGGGCCTCTAGACTACAATAATTTACCT
Organism: Standfussiana lucernea; assembly: GCA_964057025.1. Classification (NCBI taxonomy): domain Eukaryota; kingdom Metazoa; phylum Arthropoda; class Insecta; order Lepidoptera; family Noctuidae; genus Standfussiana; species Standfussiana lucernea. The sequence goes on along the minus strand of CAXKUT010000351.1, from coordinate 16,077 downwards.
TAGATAATTCATATAAGTCACCAAGCAAGGTAAGCTGTAACCCGCGACCATCTCCCGCGTGAAATTATTATAAAAATATCACACATATTATCAGCTTAAAATATACAAACATCAACTATATTCCAGTAAAAGTCCCGTCAAAATAGGACCAGCCGTTTCGGAGATTAGCAGGGATAGACAGACTAGAATTTTAAAAAGGTGTAATTATACTTTCTTAGGCATTCGGTAAAAAGTTGTTATTTTAAAATTACAAACAGAAACTTCAATTTTATTTATTTGTATAGATGATAATGTCCCGCTGCAGGGCGCTGCATATTGTTAAGGAATGGACATTGATATCCACGCATGCCTGCTATATAGAATGGGCAATTTCTGACGATTTTCGATATCTCCTTTCGCGGGAAATCAGTGGTACCTAAGCAGTGAAGCCTAGTGGTGTGACCGTTGGACTGCCAAGTCATAGGTCTCGAGTTCGAACCCAGGACACGCACCTCAGATTTGTCGGAATCATGTGCGTATTGAATAATAATTATCACTTGCTACGGTGAAGGAAACATCGTGAGGAAACCAGCATACCTGAGAGATATTTCTCGACGGTATGTAAAGCCAAGTCAGAGGTCCATTGACGGCATAAAAACTCTGACACCAGGTTAGGCACTAACCACACGATAAAGAAAAAAAGAAGTGGTACCTACGCCTTATAGTGTATTTTCATTAAAAAAACGTTACGCAGCTAACATTATATTTTTAGTAAACGGGTATAAAATAATATATTACATAAATAACACAAGTAAAAGTAATGAATGTATAAATCGTGTGAACGCTTTGCACAAATATAGGCACGCAAACACGTCATTACGGCTGCGTCAAGTTACAAGAGAAACGGAACTGTGTGTATTAACTTATTACACAGTTGGAAACGTATGCTTGATGAAGAACAGACCGTTTATTTATTTCCTAGGTATATTTATTCATCACTACATTTCAAAATAGGCCGTACAAAACATCTAACTTCATCGTTTCTGTCGATAGAAGTCAACTACTAGGCCTCACCCAAATATCGCAGTATCGACCTAAATACATATGTTTCACAACTTAGACATAACGTTTAAGGGAATCCGATGCTAAAACGGTTACCACATACTCAGTACTCGTACAAATATTACATGGTCATTTAAAAAAAAATCAGCTGTTCCTTTCAGTTTAACCGTGTAGGTAAAAAAAAAATAAAAAAAAAAATCATTTAATTCAGATAACATAGATCCATACAGTGCAATTAAAATAAAATAAACATTGAAGTCACAAAGTTGGTTGGTTTGTCAAGTTGGTATTGCAGTTTTGTAGGAAACAGCAGATTTTTATTTTATAAACTACCAAAACTTTCTAGCTCGGAGGTTCAGAAGGATGTACTGAATACGTGGTTACCGCATTAGCAGCGGCGTCCTTTCCACCTCTTACATCTTTTTCTGGCTACCATCACTATCTTTCTGTCATTGGCCCACATTGCTTGGGGTCGGCGCAATACGTTTTTCCTACCATACTCCCCATTAATTCCATTTTAAGCTAGCTACCATGCAAACTCAGGTGTAAATCACGCGAAAGCAATCAATATTTCTTACCACTTCTTTCTTTATCGTGTGGTTAGTGCCTAACCTGGTGTCAGAGTTTTTACGCCGCTTATGGGCCTCTGACTTGTCTTTACATGCCGTCGAGAAATATCTCTCAGACATGCTGGTGTCCTTAAGATGTTTTTCTTCACTGAAGAAAGTGATAATTATACTAATACTATACATAATACACACTGTTGCACTAGCAACAGAGTGTATTGTATTACCATATACAGTTAGACCGGCTAATAATAACCTTGCTGCATGGTTAATCTCTTTACCACAGTGAGAGCAATACAAGAAACCATAAGAAAAGAAGAGGAATTAACATAGAGTAAGTTACCTAATCAAATATAGCAGTGACAGCCTAGTGGCGTAACCGTCGGACTGCCAAGTCCATAGGTCTCGAGTTCGAACCCAAAACACGCACCTCTGATTTTACGAATTCATGTGCGTATTATAAAATTATCACACTGTGAGGAAACCAGCATGCCTGAGAGATATTTCTGCCATGTAAAGCCAAGTCACAGGCCCATGGGCGGCATAAAAACTCTGACACCAGGTTAGTCACTAACCACACAAAAAAGAAAAGAAGACCTAATCAAATAGATAATTCAGTAATCATATTGAGAGGACCTCGTGGCTAAAATAATAAAAGCTGCACGGATCGATCGTCAGGTTAAGCAGCGCTTGCCTGGGTTGGTCCGTGTATGGGTGACCACCAATTACATACCGATTTTCCTCCGTGTCTCGGAAAGCACGTTAAGCCGTTTGTCCCAGCTGTCAATAGTACATCTTTGACAGTCGTTAAAGGTAGTCAGGGGCCCAAAAGTCTGACAAGCAGTATTCCCAAGGGGTACCGTATTACCCAGTACTAACTGGCTTGTAGAGGTCAGATAGGCAGTCGCTCCTTGTAAAATGCTGGTATTCAGCTGCACCCGGTAACGCTGGAAGCCGACCCCAACATATTTGGGAAAAGGCTAGGCAGATGATGATGCATTCGGTAATGATATTGCAAAGAAGTTATATAGTGTACACATCCTATAATGTCCTCACTGCTTCTGGGGCACAGGCTTTCCTCTATTAGAGAGAGTGGGCTGTAATCCACCAAGGACAGGTATATGTCACATTTCTTCAAATGTTGGCCATCATTCTCACCATGTTTTACTTCTTCCCTTTCGTCATTGTCTTCCACTCAAGCTGTTTATTATTTAATTCAGAAGACAATTCAAAATCAATACGATAAAATATTTAACAACTTAATCATGTACTTTAAAAATTAATTAACTCATGAATCATCGAAGCTACCATTTCTGTGGAGTTTGTTGATTTATTTTATTATTCATGCCACAACACAGAAGTATTTGGTCCCTGATATTGAAACTATTAATTATGAGTAATCTACATATGTATACGACGTCGTAATTGGCAAATGATCGAGCCTTCATGAGCGTATTTATGTAAATTGCCGAAAATGTTGCCTATACAAATTGTGAGTCGTCGTAGATTTTATTAAATCCGTAGGCTATCGCATAACGGGTAAATTTATTGTGTCTATGAAACTTTTTCGGGTCCAATTACGAATAAAATAACCTTTCGTAAAAATAGATCTTCATATAAAGGGTGCTTAAGCCTATGAAAATATACTTATCACAATAGCTGTCACATGATAACGCACACAGAACATTGGCCGCATGACCAATGCCAAGTTAAATGGAAACGCCAAAAATTTCTATCCTCATAAAACAAGAATTATTTGTACTTGATCATAATAATCATTTGTAAATAGGCTCGCACACATGGGACATATTACATGGGACTTAAACATAATTTGTGAAATGTGGGTGTACTGTTAGGTACACCTCTGCCTTACCCTTCGGGGTTTACAGGCGTGGTATTACATTGCTACCCTAGCAAACATATGACTGATAACAATATGTTGTTATCACATAAAAGGTCGCATCTGCCTCCACTTAACGTGATCCCTTCAGCCATTGGTCGAAGGTACGTGGCACAAAGGACAGGTAACGATACATTTTCTATTGTGACCAATGTATGGCGATCATAAGGATACACGTCTTATGTGATACTAGCTGTCTCGCGCAACTTTGTCTGCATAACATTTTTTATTGATGCTCCGCTCCTATTGGTCGCAGCGGGATGTTATAGTTTATTTTATATTCTTTATGTGTTATTATATATAACCAAGATTAAATGAGATTTTTTCAATTCGAACCAGTAGTTCCTGAGATTAGCGCGTTTAACCAAACAAACAAACTCTTCAGCTTTATAATATACATAAGTATAGATTGTTACACTGGTGTTGTGATGACCTGATTTTAATTGATGTGAGATTGAATAGGGTTCACCTTAAGCGGGACTTGATCACCACAGTTTTCCTCGACACTGACTGTTGCCCGCGACCTATGTCCGCGTGAAATTATTATAAAAATATGACTACCCTATTTTAATCGGATTTTGTTAATAATGTCAAGGGTTTTAATTTTTTTGCAGGGAACCTACCTTTCCAGTAAAAGTCCCATCAAAATCGGTCCAACCGTTTCGGAGATTAGCCGGAATAAACAACTGACATTCAGTATAAAGCTGTTAGTTTGAAATTACAAAAATAAACTTAAATTTTATTTATTTGTATGGATATAGATTAAGCTTTGTGGATGTTTTAGCTAAACCTCTGCCTAACCTTTCAAGGAACACGAGCGTGATGATATGATGAGCTCCTAGGTTGACTGGTTAAGTAAGACTTGATCATAATAATTGGGCATCATCTAAACTTTGTGAGGATACTAGGTACACATCTGCCTAACCCTTTGAGGACTGCAGGCGTAATGTTATGTCACATTGAGCTTTATCCTAAATGGAGAATAATTTGACGATCAAAGCTTCAATAACGAATTATACTTCCAAAACAATTTTAATAAAATAAATAATGTTGCAACGACTCTGTTGCGGTTATGACTCTGTAAAAATCAAAATTATGGTTAATTCCGATTTTCAGAGAGTCGTCGAAGATCATCGACATGGTAACCAGATTTTTGTTTTTTTTTTTACCTTAGCCTATTATTCTGTACCATAAGCAAGGCAGAGGCCTGACCCACACCTTTTCAGTTTTGTGTTTTGCTTAGTATTTTTTTTTTTTGTAATTACAAGCAAATATTTTTCTTATCTTTTAACGCCACCGATTGCCGTACATTTGGCAAGACACGCCGATTATAAGTAGTTCAAATACCCCTTTGTCGGAAATTGTCACATTGCCAAGCCTTACAAGTATATCACAGTAAGGTTTTTCTCAATTATGTTCCTTTTTACTTCGGCCTAAATACGTGAGTAAGTATAAGTATTGTTATTCATTAGTAACAATGTAAATTCTAGTCTAGTCATTGCGACACACATTCAAAAGATGAAAATATTGACCTCTATATATGTCGTCTCAAAAGCATGAATGAGCAAGCCACTGTTCTATATATAGAAGGCATTACGACCGCTTTTGTGCGAAGCCTTAAAATTGCAGCATTGTAAACAAGAGACCCGAAAATATACGACACCCTTTGTTAAAATAGGTTATGCTATTATAGACTTTATGTAGTATTGTTATAGTAGAAATACTTACACATAATTCCTAATCTGATCTCTGCACGATACATGCAGATAAAACACAGAAACCCAGTGAAAAAATAAACGTTATCTCACGCTACGAAAACCTTTACTTTACACCAGAATTCACGTTCACTTCTCACTTCTATCTTAGCACAAATCACTTCTTTTTCACCCACTGTGCAAATACAAACACTGAAAAATATCACTGGTAGGAATTTTCATAGAGAAAATTACATTTGCAAAAATATTTGGGGTGGCGTAGAGCCTGCGTAGACCCGCCTGCCCGCTACGAGCACCGCTACGGACTGACGTAGCTTGTAACAAGTTGGAGGGAAATAGATTTGCGCACGAAACGCCGACCGTCGCGTTTTGATACTTCGAAGGGTTATTTATTGAAAAGGAGTGAAGAATTTGGTAGAGTTGAGTAGTGGGTAAAGTTGAATGGGCCCTCAATGTAAAGTTAAGTTTTTGAAAAGTTTAAATTGCATTCAGCTTAAATTAATTCGCAAATGTCATGGCTATCGATATCTAATTATGATAAAACAAAAAAAAAATGATTTTTTTAGTTCAAATAACTAAACTACTTGAAGAAACATCAAATCAGTTTTTTATCGTGTTTGGATACCGATACATTTCAGGTCTGCGGGGTTTCGCTAGCTAGTTTAATTTCACTTTGCAACTTGTATCCTTCACATCAATCAACTTGATCCTAAATATTGGTACCCTGCTTTACCTTATAGGGGACGGTTGGCGGTAGAGCGATTGGTTGCTACGCTACGTATCGTGGGTTCCATTCCCGCTTGGAACTATTTTTATTTGTGGAACCTACAATTATTATTGGCTCGCCTGATTTTTATTTTACCCGACTGCCAAGAATTGCATTGTTAAATGATTAATATTTTTTTACATCTAGTAATGAAAAATTTATTACTTATATTGTTAGTGCTATTAGTATGTACATATATGTTGGGGGCATATGCTTATATAAATGTATTACAACACATGACGCCTGTAATGCCCCAAGGGTTAAGCAGAGGTGTACCTAATATATCCACATTTTGCCAGTTATCTTTAAGTCTCATGTAATGGGGGGCGAGCCTATTGCCATCAACCGGGTACAGATCCAGACTCTGTGTCTACTACTGAGAAATTCCTGATGGAAATACCCAATAACACTTTGCCCGACTCAGGAATTGAACCTAGGACGTCTTGCTCTGCAGTCGCGCTTGCGACCACTCGGCCAACAAGGCAGTCTATACATCTATTAAGCATGATAAAACCATAGTGGTCCCATTAAAATGATTCTCATAAATCATTGTCACAATATAACGTACTTATCATGCCAGTAATCCGCGGAGATGTACAAATATAGTACACCTACATTTATATAAGTTTAAGTTCCGTGTAATAAGGTATTGCTATCAACCAGGCATAAATTCAAACTCGGCGTACTACTGAGAAATTACTAATTTAAAAAGTTTTTATTAAACCGTTTTTAGTTGTGGTATCTCTTACAAATCCTTGTCAAGTATCAATTTCACATTGTAGCTAGAAGTTATAAGCACATCATCCACATAGACGAAGAATAAAAAATGCATATTATAGAGGATATCGCCTAGCTATGTATCTTGCTGCATGGGATGCACTCGGGTTGATTCTTTTCAGTGAAGCAGCTTGCAATATACGTCTTTTTTCATTTTGTTACCACCTTATACTTTTTACTACTTTACCCTACCTACCTGCCTACCTACTTACCTAACCTACATACCTACCTATCCTACCCTCCTAGTACCTACCTACCTATCCTACTATTTAAAGTGTTATTGTACGTATGTATTTTTCCTGTAATGTGTTTTGTGTGTATTTTGGGTTACATTATTGCAATTTTCTTAAGGATCTCTAATTTTTTTTAAATAAATTATTGCCTATGTTACTTCCTGTTATTTTATCTTTCTATTTGTAAAAATATGGTTTAAATCGGTCCAGTAGTTTCGGAGCTATTTCGGAACAAACAAACAAAAAAACTTTTTTGCAAAAAAAAACCGACTTCCAAAAAAAAACACTAAAAAAAGTGGAAAATAACTTTACTTTCGGAAGTCGGTGACTATTGTTTGTTTCATTGGCTTTTTTTTTTTTTTTTGTATTAGCTCGCATAATATAATGCTTACAATCGCACATTGACAAATATGTATATTCCTTAATACATATATAAGATTCGATTTAATCAATGATTATAAAATTACACATGACCTCGTAATTTGCAGCGACCATACCTACATGTAAATCGCCATAATATGTTATCATGTAAAGCTATTGGAGATAAATCAAGGGATCTTATCACCCCTCTCAAGGGTAAAGGCGTTCGAGCCGATCACATTATTATTACGTGACAAGGAAAGGTGTCCGTATTACTTATATAGTGTTTCAGAAAAAAGCAGAAGCAGTGATAGTCTAGTGGTGTGAAAGTTAAGTCTCTTAATACCAATAAAGTCTCATACCAGGTTAGGCACCAACCACAGGATGAAGATAGAAGAAAAAGGTGGTGTTATTTAAAGATGTGGTATACTTAGTAGACTAAAGCCTATCAGTTTAGACCGAAGAGAGCTTCACGCACGAGAACATCTGTTAGGCACACTATGCCTACCTAATCAAACCTCATCCATCGAACCAAACTGTAAGTATTTTCTCGATGAGAAAAAAATACAGTGGCAACAATAAAAAAAAAAAACATAGAAATCAAAAATCATCAGCAATCAAAACATGATCATCAGCAGTCATCAGCATCAATCATGTCAGCTGATGTTTTTGCGCGGTTACGGTGTTGCTTTCATGAAAAAAAAATTGTTCAGTTTGATGGTATATACCACACCCTAAACCTTATGAACACACATCTGGTTCACGCTGTATATTATGGTTTATGTAAGGTGTAATTAAATGTAGATTAAAACGTAAAAGTAATTCTGTTTAATTATAATGAAACTGACGCCGAAATAATTAGTAAGGTACGAATTCTTAATGATAGTAAGACATTTTCTAATATGAAGGTATAATGTAATGTAGGTACGATGAACGTGTAATTTTTGGTTACTTAATTGAATGTGGAATTTAAAGTTTGTCTGATGGTACCACAGTTTTACGGACATTATGAGTGTTGGTGAAATCACAAGAAAATTAATGATTTCAATTATTGTTTGTCGATAAATCAGCACCCTTTGGTTCGTGCATGTGCCTATAATGCAGAAATATAGAAACAATGACATTTCTACATTATGTTTCTCATACAAGAAATAGTTTGGAACTGGCAAAATGTGGGTGTGTTTACGGTGCACCTCTGCCGAACCCGTGGATTATGGAAATGGTTTCTTATCATTAATATGGATAAACTACTTTTCATAAGATAAGCAGGTAAAGTATTTTCTCTACCTTTCAAAAGAATACACGTAACATTCTCAGAATATTCTTACAATAACAAAAAAATAAATCAGACTGTAATTCGCTACGCCCACGACCTCGTAGTCACGTAGCAAGTCTACGAGCTACGGCGCCTCTACGCTGCTACGGCGTAGCTGCGTCATGCCGAAAATTATGCTATACAATCGGGATAATTGGTTTATAATAGAAGCAGACTAGTTTGCGTGGAAGCTAGGACATGAAATAATGTTATTAGGATTCCATTTTAGGAATAAGTGATCGTGTGTGATTTTTTAATAGTAGTGACTCATATGCAGATTTTTTCAGTAAAGTCGTTATAAAACATTAACAACAATTACAATTGATTTCGCTATCAATAAAGCCTATATCTTCATTGCGTTACACTCGCCTCATAACAGAGGAGATACATATATAAAATATAAAAATAAATATTTCTGCTCGAAAACTAGCTAAGGAAATGATGTATTTTCGAAATCCTATTAAAGTTTTGTTGTCTAGGTTATTTAATATGTTATTTAAACTAAAAGAAACTGTAATGAACACAATACTTTTATATTTCCTCCAACCTTAAATAAATTAGGCATGTTAATATTAAAACCGCACAACTACTGAAGTACTTCAAGGATAAGGTTCTTTTGTCAACGAAATGCCTCCCAGGACAAGGCTCTAGTTTTCTAAACACACAATTTATAAGCTGAGCCTTAGAATCTGGCTGAAATTGCAGAATAAGGCTTAGTAGACGGTCGCTTTTAATGGAACCATTCCTAAACGAACTGCTAAAGATCAAAGCAATAAACGCAGATGCAAAGAAAATCATAGGGAATAGTTAAGTTGCTAGGAAATGTATTAACATTTCACAAAAAAAATAATCGAGATACGTAGGTACATAAGTCGCACGGAAAAAATGATTTTACATTGAGAAAAGTGAGGTCGCACATCCCGCATAGCACGGTTGACGATTTTCAGTTTGAACGAGTGAGACAATATTATTCAAAAAAGTACATTTTGATACAAGTGTGGAAACTTTGTCATTGCAGCCGGGGCGGAATAAACGCCCGAGCCGTAGACGAGGGTGCCATGGAGACGAAAACAACAAGAGTATAAATAAATGAAAAAAAACACGAGTGTGAAATTCACTGCATTCTGAACCAAATAGTATGCGATAAGAGCCAGTTTTCGAGGAAGTGTATTGAAAATGTCTGTAACAGACGAACAATGATTACCGCTAGGAGGTCAAGAACCATGTAGCTACTGAATTCATGGTAAAAGTTTTCCGCTCCATGATCTCTTTCACCAAGTTTTATGCTTGAAAAACAAAACATTCATACACACATTTTTACACTTCCTGAACCACTTTGAACAGAACATACCGATAAGAGTCCGCTTTACTATAGCCCACCCGAATACCGTCGATCCCATTATAGTCGGTTCGATTAAAGTCGGTCGTCTGCACGTCCACTTACAAAAATTCATTTGTCGTCACGACGGGACGCAAACGATTTTGACAAGACCCACAGAATAATATCAGGGACGCATTTTTTGCTCATCGTCTCGTGAATACGTTTTGGCGAGTACATAATACTATGTATTATGGACGACGAGTCTTCAATTATGGAACCTTTTACGTAAAATGTTTTCTCCTAAGCGTATTATCGGTGTATTGTTCGAATAAATTTCGTTATGCCATAGAATAATGAGCTACTATCTTTTCAGAACGGAGACTGTTTACGCCTTAATAACCTAATACAAGGTGTGAACGGACCCTTCGCGAAGCCGTCAACCAAGCATTCTGTACATCAAACTAAATAACTCTACGCAAAAATTATTGGTGCGAAAAGATTTTTTTTTTTTGGGGTGAAAAGTCACGTTTTACAATAGGACTCAATGTAACGCACTCAAAACATTGTGCTGATGGTTGCATTGAATAGTACGGTCGTGGAGGTATTAAAAGTAGTAAAACATGTTTAATACAACTAGCTGAACGCGCAAAATCGTCTGCGTAACATTTTTGATTGATGCTCCGCTCCTTTCCGTCGCAGCGTGATGTTATGTAGCCTATAACCTTCCTCGATAAATGGGCTACCCAACGCTGAAAGAATTTTTCACTTCGAACCAGTAGTTCCTGTGATTAACGCGTTCAACCAAATAAACAAACAAACTATTCAGGTTAAAATATTAGTATAGATAAAAGTATGGAATAGGTAAATTCAGCCTTACTAACAAAAAAAAGTTAAAAATGACCTAGGATTAAATTCAGAACCACAAACTTTATTAATGAATCAGAAAATATTCATGACAATTTTAATTTATGCTCCTGTTTCTACCTATTATGGACACACCATAAGCAGCGCTAACATAACATTGCTTCAGCCACATGTGGCGTTTTACGCGAGAGAAGGCACTTATGGCTTGTATTCGCTCATAAAAGCATACATTATGGGGGCGAGCGCACATCTATATATAAATATATACATATAATAGAATTGTAACAGGCCGATGTCGGTACATTGGAGATATGAAAAAAAATATATATGGGGGGTCTTTATTAGAGTAACAGAAGCCAAAACAACAGTTTATAGAATTTTTGTCTGTCTTTCTGTCTGTATGTTTGTACACGCATCAAGTCGAAATTACTGCATGGATTTGAACGCAGTTTTCAATGCTCTACTGCTAGATGCCTTACTTAAAATATAGGCTACATTTTACCACAGAAGTGGTCTTTTTTTTTAATTCTAAGTAAGATATCAAAAAAAAGTCGCGGGCAAAGGCTAGTATAATATAAATACATGCCTTCACTTGAAATATATCCCACAAACTTAAGAGAGTTAATATTGAGTGTATTTTTAACGCAGCATCAACCAACTTATCTGTGAAAGCGGGAAAACACAGAACTAAAATAAATGTACCAAGTTTGACATTTCGATCCATGTTTGTTTGACAAGCAGCGCCACCTTGAACTGTACACTTAAAGTGGTCTATACTATAGGTATGCATGCAGCCACCAATCGGAGTTGTTTTGTTCCAGGCACATGGGATAGTAGACCTGGGGGGTTAACATGATCTGTTAGTGCAGGAATGTTTTAGAACTATTCCGAGAGTGGGTAAGGTGTGGCTCTAGACAGCTGTCTAGCGCCGTTTCTTTCCCACTCTCAGAATAGTACAAAAACATAGTCGAAAAACATTCCTGCACTAACAGATCATGCTAACCCACCCGGTCCAAACCATTTTAAAGATTTACACATAAACCACATTTTTTGACCGCACGTATACTGCTAAGAATGTATCTTCTATAAAAAAAAAATATGAAATATTTTTTTTCATTATTTATCGAAAAATTATCTTTAATGAAAGATTGTTCGGCACTCGACAACTGCCCGGGGACTTTGTTAAATAAAACAAGTTGTTCAAAGCAAGTACCAAAAAAAATTTATTTATCAAACCTTATATCATATCCGCGGAGAATCTTAACACCGCGATTCAGGAAACTGTACAACGCCATCTATCGAGCTACGCGGGGAAGCTCACGATCGAACATCCCGCCCACCATGGACAGAATGTCCAGAACTTAGTTTAAACATGACAAGAATACTAAATGACCGCCCACCATGAAACAAAATACAAGATTCGGTGGGAAGTGAAAACGCTAGTGGACTGTATGTGAACGATAAATAACAAATAAACCTTGAAAACATAAAATATCTTAACATTAAATTTTAAACTGTAATAAATATGTTAGTAACCTAATTATGATTAATCAATCCTTAAAGTACTATTTTTATGAACTAACAGGAAGCACGATTAACTTTGACACAGGTCTTTTGATCGTGGAACCTTTACAACGCAATGAAACCACTCTGGTGATTTTGTCCGAGCCAGTATGCTTTTCAGTAATAAGTCCGTAGAGCCATCTTGCAGGTGGAAGATCATCTTCCATTACCAACACTACGTCACCCAAGTTTGGTTCTACGGTTTGATGTGCCCATTTGTTCCTCTGGTGGAATTGAACCAGATATTCACGAGACCACCTACGCCAGAAGTCCTGAACCATGCGTTGAGTCAACTGCCATCTTCTCAAGGTGGTAATGTTTGAGCTTTCAAAATTAATTTCGGGCACGAGCAGCAAAGGCTCGCCTACCAGAAAATGACCCGGGGTTAATGGGCCTGGATCTTCTGGGTTAGTGCTGATGGTGGAAATAGGCCTGGAGTTCAGACAGGCTTCTATTTGGGCAAGCACTGTCGTCAGTTCCTCAAAAGTTAGTGTGCTTGTACCAATTACCCTTTTAAGGTGGTGTTTAGTCGACTTCACTCCAGCCTCCCAAAGCCCCCCAAAGTTCGGGGAATGAGGTGGAATAAAGCTCCAAGTTGTACCGTTGGTTGCCAACCAATCTGCAATATCAGGTGCAATGCTGGACCTTTCGTGGTTGAACAACGCTTTCAACTCCTTGTCAGCTCCTACAAAGGTGGTGCCGTTATCACTCCACATCTCACCACAATGGCCTCTCCTCGCTGTAAAGCGCTTGAAGGCTGCTAAAAAGGCTTCTGATGTCATGTCGCTGACAACTTCTAAATGTATGGCCCGAGTGGCCATACACACAAAGAGACATATGTAGCCTTTGGTGGAGTGATACCCACGACCCTTGGTGGGCCGTATACTAATTGGACCTGCATAGTCCACGCCACTTCTGAAGAAAGATCGACTTGCATTGACCCTGGCAGAGGGCAATGACCCCATTAAAGGATGTGTCGACCGAGCAGAATGACGGATGCAAATAACACATTTGCGTACGTAGTGCCTAACGATACCCTTTGCATGTATTATCCAATATTTGGATCGCAAATAATTAAGAGTTAACTGAGGCCCGCCATGCAACGTCCTCTCGTGAGCGTCAGCTATCAGAAGGTGGGTTAAATGTGACTTACGAGGAAGAATTATAGGATGCTTTGAGTCCTCGTGAAGGTTGGCTCTGTGCAACCTACCGCCAACTCTCAAAATGTGTTCCTGATCCAAGTAAGGATTAAGCGAGGTAAGTACCCCCCTTTTTGTTTATTTCTCTTTTTAACATTAAACTATCAATCTCCGGTCTAAAGTGTTCCCCTTGACATAATTTAATGCAGGTAAGTAATGCCCCTTGAATTTCCGAATGCATGAGAAATTTATTAAATTTTGTAGTATAATTTTTATTTTTAAATTTTAAGAACCTTTTACAATAAGCTATTACTCTAATAACCTTTCTAAGGGATGAATACTTTGAAATTATAGAATCCTCACTCATTTCTTTTACTACTGTGTTGCAGACTACTAATGATTTTTTCTCTTCTAGGTTAGTTTCTTTAATTTCCCTTCTATTATAATTAATTTCTTTATTTTTAAGCCAAGTGGGTCCCTGTGTCCACAACTCTGAGTCAGCGCAATCGGAAGGATTCACGCCGCGCGACGCGCTGTCTGCGGGATTATCACTAGACTGGACGTGCGACCACTGACTATTCTCCAAAACGGTAAGTATTTCAGACACTCTATTGCCGACGAAGGTCTTCCAGCGGCTCGGGTGGCTGCTCAACCAGGCGAGCACCACTGTTGAGTCAGTCCAGGCATGTATGTTTTCCTTACAGATACCCAAGGTGTCGGAAACTTCACGCAGAAGTTTTGAAAGCAGCAAGGCGCCACATAACTCCAAACGAGGTATGGATACCTGTTTGACAGGGGCCACCTTGGTCTTAGCTGCCACTAGACTAACATGAACGTGACCATTGGCATCAATACAACGAACATATACGGCAGCTGCGTAAGCAACATTAGAGGCGTCGGAGAATCCGTGTAACTCTAGTAATACGTCAAGTTGGCTCGTGTGCATCCATCGTGGCAGACGGAAGTCTCTAAGATGGTTAAGGTTGTTTCTATAACTAAGCCATTCCTTTAACAGATGATCTGGAAGTTCATCGTCCCATTCGGATCCCGTTAACCACAGGCGTTGAATAAACACCTTGGCTGTTACTATCACTGGCGCAAGCCAGCCGAGAGGATCAAACAAACGAGCGATGTCAGATACCACCTTTCGCTTGGTTATGGGGGTTTCGGGCGGAGGAAGTTGGACGGTATATCTAAACTCATCTAAATTTCTATCATAAGTTAACCCTAAAATCTTCGTAAGTGTATCCATTTTAAGTTCTAATTTGTCCTGTCCAACAGTATTTTCGTTTATTTTGTTTAATAATTTATCACTGTTGCTGGACCACTTCTGAAGCTTGAAGCCCCCACGACCTAATAATTCATTAAGTTGGTGATAAATTGTTTCACCCTCCGTGACAGATTGACAACCCGTTAGCAGGTCGTCTACATAAAAAGATGTAAGGACTCGTTCAGCGACTAGAGGAAAATCATTTCCTTCGTCTCGAGCTAGTTGCTGTAGAGACCGGACCGCTAGGTATGGCGCAGAGGATGTTCCAAAGGTAACACGCAACATCCGAATATGTTTCAATTCAGCTTCTGGATTGTCACGCCACAAAATGCGCTGATAATCAGCATCCTCATCTGCAACCTTGACCTGACGGTACATTTTAACAATATCTGCGACCAAACTTATGGGATGGCAGCGCCACCGCATTATAGTTTGACGCAAATCAGGTTGTAGGGTTGGGCCAACCATTAATTCTTTATTTAATGATACTCCATTGTGGCCTGAACATGAAGCGTCGAAGACGACCCTAACCTTAGTGGTGCTTTTATCCTCACGGACCACCGCGTGATGTGGTAGGTAGAACGCATCTGTTGCGTCTAACAACGCCATCTAGTTTCATCGTGCAATCGATAAACGAAGTGACTGCGAGCAAGATATTCAAAAATCGTCCGCCCGCAGCGCGAGTGTGCACATACTGACCGCGGGACCGTGCGCGTGCGTACGTGACCACACAAAAACTTACAAACTTGCTCCTTTTTTTGTAATAACCGAAATATACAGTTTCTTTTGAAAATCGAGCATTATTGAAGAAGCCCTGCCTGCTCCCTGTCTTCGATGCCATAACATTGGTCCTTCGAGCCGGATTTGAACATTTGAACATATCAGCCACGCGACGAGCCGGTTTGAGGAAGCGAGGTGTATACGTTGAGGAGACTTGGAAGACCAGCCGCAGATTACTGAGCAGAAGCCATTGATGTGACAGCCAGCAACGGTCAGGTTATCCAGTCGTACCTTTCCCTCCTTCCCCTGTGTCTTCGCCTTGTGTTAATATCGTACCTAAACGTTTTCAGGAGTTCGTTTGGCAGCGCTGAGGCCGTCTTCAGGTGAGAAAACACGACTGAACAAACCAAACTGTGAGTACCTACTTTCATAAGCTACCAAAATGAGTGTTGATGAAACTGTTTCTCGTTTAGATAGTCAGATGTCTGATCTTAAAAAACAACGTGGTATAATTTCATTGATTCGTT
>CAXKUT010000350.1:80000-82500 GCA_964057025.1 Standfussiana lucernea | reverse complement strand
GGGATGAGTGCTTTTATTAGATCAAAACCAATCGACGGAGGGCCTCGCGTCCGAAGTCGTTAATTTTGATGAATCTGGATAACTTTTGCCGATCGCATGGTCCAGTACCGGCGACGCATCTTTCAAATGTCTGCCTTATCAACTTTCGATGGTAGTTTCTGCGACTACCATGGTTGTCACGGGTAACGGGGAATCAGGGTTCGATTCCGGAGAGGGAGCCTGAGAAACGGCTACCACATCCAAGGAAGGCAGCAGGCGCGCAAATTACCCACTCCCGGCACGGGGAGGTAGTGACGAAAAATAACGATACGGGACTCTTACGAGGCCTCGTAATCGGAATGAGTACACTTTAAATATTTTAACGAGGAACAATTGGAGGGCAAGTCTGGTGCCAGCAGCCGCGGTAATTCCAGCTCCAATAGCGTATACTAAAATTGTTGCGGTTAAAAAGCTCGTAGTTGCATTTGTGCGCCGCGCTGTCGGTGCACCGCATCCGCGGTGATACTGACACGTCTGCGGAGCATATCGTCGGTGAGCCGTCGGTCAAACGTCGGTTCAATATCAAAATCCTATCGCGGTGCTCTTCAATGAGTGTCGAGGTGGGCCGACAATTTTACTTTGAACAAATTAGAGTGCTCAAAGCGGGCTCAAAATGCTGCTTGAATATTTCGTGCATGGAATAATAGAATATGATCTCGGTTCTATTTTGTTGGTTTTCAGAACTCCGAGGTAATGATTAATAGGGATAACTGGGGGCATTCGTATTGCGACGTTAGAGGTGAAATTCTTGGATCGTCGCAAGACGAACATCAGCGAAAGCATTTGCCAAAGGTGTTTTCATCAATCAAGAACGAA
The DNA here is from genome assembly GCA_964057025.1 of Standfussiana lucernea. Classification (NCBI taxonomy): domain Eukaryota; kingdom Metazoa; phylum Arthropoda; class Insecta; order Lepidoptera; family Noctuidae; genus Standfussiana; species Standfussiana lucernea. The sequence goes on along the minus strand of CAXKUT010000350.1, from coordinate 81,645 downwards.
AGTTAGAGGTTCGAAGGCGATTAGATACCGCCCTAGTTCTAACCGTAAATATGTCATCTAGCGATCCGCCGACGTTACTACAATGGCTCGGCGGGCAGCTTCCGGGAAACCAAAGATTTTGGACTCCGGGGGGAGTATGGTTGCAAAGCTGAAACTTAAAGGAATTGACGGAAGGGCACCACCAGGAGTGGAGCCTGCGGCTTAATTTGACTCAACACGGGAAATCTCACCAGGCCCGGACACCGGAAGGATTGACAGATTAACAGCTCTTTCTTGATTCGGTGGGTGGTGGTGCATGGCCGTTCTTAGTTGGTGGAGCGATTTGTCTGGTTAATTCCGGTAACGAACGAGACTCTAGCCTGCTAAATAGGCGTCGTCATTTAGGTGTGCGTGACTACGCGTCACGCAACTCACTGGCGACGTATTAAAATTCTTCTTAGAGGGACCGGCGGCTTCGAGCCGCACGAGATTGAGCAATAACAGGTCTGTGATGCCCTTAGATGTCCTGGGCCGCACGCGCGCTACACTGAAGGAATCAGCATGTTCTCCCTGGCCTAGAGGCCCGGGCAACCCGCTGAAACTCCTTCGTGCTGGGGATTGGGGTTTGCAATTATCCCCCATAAACGAGGAATTCCTAGTAAGCGCGAGTCATAAGCTCGCGTTGATTACGTCCCTGCCCTTTGTACACACCGCCCGTCGCTACTACCGATTGAATGATTTAGTGAGGTCTTCGGACCGACACGCGGTGGCTTCACGGCCGTCGGCGTTGCTGGGAAGTTGACCAAACTTGATCATTTAGAGGAAGTAAAAGTCGTAACAAGGTTTCCGTAGGGGAACCTGCGGAAGGATCATTAACGTGTAACGCTAAGCGTGTACTTAAAAAATACACGACGCGCGTAAACGTGAATACAATCCTAGAACACGAGAAGAACTACAACGCTCGCTCGACGAACGACGACACGTCGCGATCGTAACGGTCGCGCTGTTGTTTTCGTTGTAGAGTTTCTGTTGTTTTTCTATTCACTTTAGAGGATAGACACGCGCGCTCACTCTCTCCCCCTGTGTCTCAGAAGGAAAGGAGCGCGCGTCGTTCTCGCGTCGCGTCCTCGCACGGTACGAAGACTGGTCTAAAAACCCGCACCACGAGTACCGTTGGACGTGTTCGTAAACACAATCGTCCCTCATACTGCGGTGGGATCAATTTTTTTTTTTTTAAAAAACGAATTCTATTATTTATGTAACATTTTACGATTTATGTATTTACATCCATGTGGTAATATATATGTTTGTTATGTGCATAACGAAACTATTACCCTGGACGGTGGATCACTTGGCTCGCGGGTCGATGAAGAACGCAGTTAACTGCGCGTCATAGTGTGAACTGCAGGACACATTTGAACATCGACATTTCGAACGCACATTGCGGTCCGTGGAGACACATCCAGGACCACTCCTGTCTGAGGGCCGGCTGTATAAAATACAAATGCCACATTGCGTTTCATCATTGATGTGCTGTCACGCATTTGACGGTTCATCGCGTGATGTCTAATGCGTGCGCGTAATGCGCCGCATCGACTTTACGCGTTGTCCGTTCAAATATAACGATATCGAATATATACGGATTGTATAAATTGACATTTGTCGA
>CAXKUT010000350.1:65000-75000 GCA_964057025.1 Standfussiana lucernea | reverse complement strand
AGAGAGTGGGAGGGGGGGGGGGGGGGGGGATGCTGCTGCTGCTGCTGCTGATGCTGCTGAAACGTTTGTTATTTTTTTTGGGGTTTGGTTATGTAGGTGCGGGAGGGGGTAGGGGGGAAGGGGGGAAGGGGGGAAGGGGGAAGGGGGAAGGGCGGGTAAAGTCGTTCGGTTTTTGAGGGTTAGAGTCGGGATCGACGTCAGTCTCTTCGGTGTCATTTGTTGTGGACATTAGTCGGTGGTTTGTGGCGAAGGAGGGAGGGGCGGGGGTTGGGGACGGGGTAGGGGGGGGGGGGGGAGAGTGTAGCGACTGCGGGGGTTACCGCCCCAACCCCTATCGCGACATATACACCGCGTCACTGCTCTGCTCCACCACCATACTTGTGCACGTTCACGACATCACGAGACGAGTCGTCGTTCACGTTATGAACGCCCGATAGGATCGTTTATACGCGTAGCATTATTGTCATGCGGCGCGACGTCTCTCCAGTGTGTTGGACGGAGCGCGCGCGTGGCTCTTGTACGAGACGACGGACAACCGAAGCCCCGGAGTTTTGCGTGTGATGATATTATGAAGGAAAAGAAAAGAAAAGAAAAGTAGTGTGGTGTTGTGGCGCGCGCGCGTGTTGCGTTTGTGTTTATTTTATTTTATTATATATTTATACACATCATAATAATTTTATATGTGGTGTGTTCGTTTATAATTATATAAATATAATACACAGATGCGGCGCAGTGTGTTGTGTTGTGCTCTTTTCTTTACTGGTGTTGTTGCGTGTGGAACGACGACGGTTTCTGTTTTCGTTATTTTAATTTTTTTGAACTGTGTGGACCGACGGTGCGTATATTATGCGTGTCCGTTTTACGACGCAAAACGGTCGTTGTATGAAATTATTCGAACGGCGTGACGCTACCGGCGCACAGACGCGTTCAGCGTACGTCACGTCCGATGAGTATGTGCTCTTTATGACTGTTTTAATGTGAGGCGCTCTATAGATTCCGGGCGGAATCGTATATGATCTTAGCGAATTTTGTCAACAAAATATACAAACGTGAACTCGTCTCGGTACGAACGTTCCCTATGGGGGCTTTTACTGTTCGATGATATATGGATGATGATGATAACTCGTCGATTGTCACGAACGGTCAACGCCCTTATGCACGCGCAGCGCGTCTGGACGGGTTGAGATATACGCGTTCAGACGTTCGCGCGTGCGACCAAAAAGTCTAACATACAAATACACAGAGCTCGCCCGTTAAGCGTTTTCGTCTATATGATCGCGAACGCTTTTTTTTTTTTTTTTTTTTATAATCTCGCAGTTCAACCTAGGAGGTTGTCGTCTGCTTAACCGGTCAATCCTGTGGATGCCTTGAATTTAAGGCCTCCAGCCAGGGCAAAAAACTTACAAACTAAGCGACTACACGCTAAGGGCGCCCCCTGTGGGGCTCGGACCTCGGCTTAGGGCGTCGCTGGGGGAGGGCAGCAAGGGGACAGGCTGGATCTGAGTGGAATTAATTAGGGGCTGGTTTAGAACTACTGGCTCAGCAACGCGGGCTGGCTCGAGCAAGGGTCGGGGAGGGCAATTACCGGGACGTCGCGACGGACCTCGACGGCGAGGGCGGAAAGACGGCGGTTTGAAACGGGGTATACGCTTGAGGAGCGTACTAGTTTCCCTACGGCTCTCCTGGAGGAGAGTGATAGCGTCGTCGGGAGTTACGAGTGTGTGCCTTGGACGGCGAACCTGACTGATACGCGAGGGGTCGTATCGGGCGGCCGATGCGATCAGGGGATTACGATGTTTTATTGCACGATCGAAGAAACGCTTGGTGAGGCGTTTCATGAACTGCAATAAGGTGGGCATCCTAAGGTCTACGTGAAGACGTTCGTTACGTACGTAAAACGGGGCACCCGTGATCCTACGTAAGTATCGGTTTTGGAGCGTCTGCATCCTGTGAATATAACGAGACTTGGTATGTGCGAACACAACACAAGCGTATGACATGATGGGACGGATCACTGCGGTATAGAGACGCAACTTGCACTTGAGTGACAACTTGCTCTTAGCCGCTACCATGAAATGAAGCCTACTCATAGCGAAGGCAGCTCGGTCGCGAGCTGCTTTGGTATGTGCCCCGAAGGACAGGTGTTGGTCGAGTATGACTCCTAAGTATTTGGCTTGCTTCTCCCAAGGGATAGGCTTGCCGTACATAGTGATCGGACGGGGGCTGGGGGGATTGATACGCGGCTTAGAGAAAAGAACCGCCTGACTCTTATCGGGGTTAACCTCGATCCTCCACTTCCTGAACCAAGCGCCGAGGACGTTGGCTGAGGTTTGGAGCGTTTTGGCGATAACGTTCTGACAACGACCAGTATAGTAAATGGCCGTGTCGTCCGCGAACAGGGCTAACTGAGCTTTTTTACTCTTAGGGATATCGCTGGTGAACAACGTAAAAATGAGAGGGGAGATGACCGAACCCTGAGGGACTCCGGCACGAATCGGGTGAGGGGAGGAGAGAGCTCCTCCGACGCGATAGCGGAATGTGCGGTTGGACAAGAAGTCTCGCAAGATGAGCACGAGACGGTCCGGCACTCCCAGTTGGTACAGCTTGTATATTAAGCCGTTGTGCCAGACTTTGTCAAACGCTTTCGCTATGTCGAAAAACAACACGCCTGTTATCGAACCGCGCTGGAATCCAGCACTCACGTGCTCGACGATACGGTGGACCTGTTGTACGCACGAGTGTTCGGTCCTAAACCCGAATTGTTCGTTCGGAATGAGGCTCTTGGCCTCGGCATAATCTTTGAGACGCTTATAAATAAGCCTCTCGTAGATTTTGCCGAGGGCACTCAGGAGACTGATGGGTCGGTAGCTCGAAGGCTCCGCCCTGGGTTTGCCAGGTTTGGCGATACCGATGACTGTGGCCTCCTTCCATACTTGAGGGAAGATGTTGTTCGAAAGGGCGCCATTGAAGATGGCTGCCATTAACGCGATTAGCTGAGCGGGTAAGACTTTAAACACCCTATTGGTGAATCCGTCGGAGCCAGGTGCTTTCCGTGGCTGAAGCCCTTTGATGATGTCGTGCACTTCTTCAGGTGTGATAGAAGGCAGAGGAGCATCAGGGTCTTCAACGGGAGGTAGGGCGGCTCTACGTTCGACCTCGGCGTCCACCTCATCGAGGTGTCGTTGGTCTACTGGTTGAATACTGGGAGAGCACTGAGATTCCAGGCTGTCGGCTAGGCATTCTGCCTTTTCAGAGTCATCGAAAGCGATGCTCTTGTCAGGACGAACGAGAGGAGGCATCGAAGCCTCTTCGGTTTTGCGCATCTTTCTCTGCAGTTGCCAGAAAGCTTGGTGAGTGGGCTCGAGTTCGCTCAGCGTCTTGTCCCATTGACTGGAACGATGCTCACTGACGCGGTTCTTTACAGCGAGCTGTAAATTACGCATGTGAGCCTTGTTCGCGTCGCAAGGAAAGTTGCTGTAGGCACGGATGGCCGCGTTCTTCTCGGTTATCAGTTCACGTACGTCAGCGGGTAGTCTCCAGCGATGATCGCTCATTGCTGGGACTTCCCGTGAACAATCCTTCAGTATGGATTGAACGTGTTCTGTAAACGAGTTGATGGCGGCCGTCGTGTCTGCGACCGAGATAATGTGCTCAGGGATGGAATCCAGGTGAGGTGACGTAGTGGAATTCAGCTTTTCACTGACTTTCCTCCAGTCGGTAATCACTTGGGAAGGCGGGGGCTTGCTGGGGTCTGAAGGACCTGAGCGGGGAACTAAGTGCACGAGCACTGGACGATGGTCGGAATCAAGCTCATGTAGCGTCTCAATGAGATGCAGCTTTAAGCTGACATTCTTGAGCAGCGCTATATCGAGCACGTCAGAACGATGATCGGGATCATGCGGGTAGTGAGTGTGCTCCATAGGAGCGATGGGGTCAAAGTTGAGGGAGGCCCCTAGGTCGAACACGAGGCGTCCTCTGGCAGAGGTCGTCGTGCTGTTCCAGGCGGGGTGTTTGGCGTTGAGGTCGCCCGCTATAATAACGGAGTCGCTCAAGCCGAAGAGGACTGTGAGGTCCTTGGTGAGTGAAATATTCTCAGCGGTCGAGCCGCCGGGAGGGATGTACGCAGAGATTATGCTGATCGGTTGATGACCGGTCATGCCGAGCCGACAGATGGATACCTCGAGGAGAGACTCTAACGGAGGGGGATCTATCGGGATGCAGTGCAGCTCCTTTTTATAATAAATGAGTGTACCGCCCTTGTGACAGCGGGTCCGATCGTTGCGAACTATACGATAATTGGCAACTCTCGGATCACGGTGGCTAGGCTTTAGAAAGGTCTCCTGAATGAGGAGGATATCCAGTTGATGGTCGCGGAGGAAAGTGGCGATCTCATCACGCTGGCCGTTAATGCCGTTGGCATTAAAGTAGCCTAGTTTTAGGGATCGGGGCTTGGTACACGTTACTAATTTGTTCCTATCCATATTAAATTAGTTGTGGTTAAGGGCGCGGATGGCTTTTTCGATGGTGGGGTACCGTTTGAAAATCTTGCCATATTCGATGGCAGATTTCTTGGCAGCCCTGATTTCGTTTGCCATTCGGTCCGCTTCCGGGGTACAGAATACCTGGAAGGCACCGAGGATGACGTCGAAATTAGTTTCCTCCTCAGCGGCCACGGGGCCAGGAGGCGCGGGTGCGGTAACGGGGACGACTTTTGGGGTGGACGCAGGCGCGGGCGCGGGGGTTGAAGGGAGCCCGGGAGTGGGGTTGACTTGAGCCTTAGCGAGAGCTGGGAAAGCTTTTTGGTGATTCTCGGAGGTCCAGGGAGTGGGCCTCTGAGGACTGAGCCGCTCGGGCATCTGAGAAGAGGGAATCTTAACAGAGGGACTTTCTCTCTGTTGTCGGGCGAGGGCACGCTTAGCTAGCTTTGAAGAAGAAGCCTTGGGGGCTTTGGGGCAGCCACGGTAGTTAGCCGGGTGCCCGGACTGTCCACAGAGAACACAGCTAGGTGGCTCTGTGCACTTGGAGATGTCCTTTGGCCGGGGACAGTCAGCCGTGCTATGGCTACCTAGGCACTTTACGCACCTATGTGGCGCAAAGCAGTTAGCCTGACTGTGCCCGTACAACTGGCATCTGTGACATTGACCTACGATATTGGAGCGATATGGCTTCTCGATGGAGATGCCTGAGAGGGAACAAACGGATTTGATTTTGAAGATTGGGTGATGCCCATCGACAGGTTCGCAGACGACCAGTACCATGTCGTACTGGTCGCCTCCTCTAGCCTTATGAAGGCGGTGAACTGTTATGACAGGGATACCCTGTCCTTTGAGGTCCTCGAGGATGTCCTCGGTGGGGATTTCTTTAGGGATCCGCCTGATCACCACACGGGTGGGCTTCTCCTCAGGAAGGGAGTATGTGTGGAATGAGACATTCCGAGCACGAAGGTGACGGGAGAGCTCCCTATAGTCGTTGGTCGTAGGGACCGTGACTTTGATGCCCTGCTGGGTGCTACGGGCGGATGTGTATTGGATCTTGCGATCCATGCACATCTTCGAGACTTCAGTCCACTTGGACTTGTCTTGAATGAAGAGCGGGGGAGGGGGCTTGAGCTTCTTAGCCGAAGCTGAGGCGGAATTGGTAGCCCTAGGGCTAGAAGGCCTACTGGTCTGGGCGGCGGCGGGGGAGGGGGCGCGGGAGGACGCGGCGACCGGTTTCTTGGCCGAACTGGCCTGGGAGTTCTTCCCCTTCTTCCTCTTGCCCTTTCCGACGACTTGGTAGTCGTCTTCGGAGGACGAGGAGGCGGAGGAGGAATCCGACATGGATTCCGAGTCGGAGTGGGGCACTGACGTGTCCATCCTCTCGGAATCGGGTTGGGACGCGGATTGAGCCATTGTTCCGGAAACAACGGCGGCTAAGGACTCCGGCATTTTCGGAATGCCTTTGTCCGCGGGCTGGGACGACAGCGGGCTGTCCAGGACATCACTGAAATCAGCGATAGGGTTCGACTGAAATGCAGCGAGCTTGGCGCCGTACTTCTTTTTGAAGTACTCGTCTTCTAATAAAACGTGACGGAGAAACTCCAAAAGGAGTTGGTCCGACATGCTTTACGTCCTAAAATTTGCCAGTTAAAAGGAAACTGACATTGAGAGTGAAGCTCTCTGACCTACGCCTAACAACCTAACAATCCTAACTCCCCGGGTGGATGGGCCCGGGGGTGTGTACCCTCTCTGCCGGGGGTAGGCAGAGAGGTGAGTACCTAAGGTGTGCCCTAAGCTGTGTGATCCCGCTGTCAGTCTTATTGTACAGCGGGTCCCTATGGGTCTTGCGACCAAACCGGGCCGAAGGGGTAGACACTCCCAACCGTCCCGGGTGCAAGCTGAAAGAGAACGGGGTTAAGCGTCTGGTCGCGACTAGGAGATCCCCCAAGGCCGCGGCTCCAGAGCCCTTCCGATTGATGCCTAGCCCTGAAGGGGTTCGGCGGGTGAGTCGGGTCAACACCCTCTTGGTTTCGTTGGCACCGTGAGGTTTCCACCAAGAACCACGAAACTGTGGCTTTTCCCTGAAGGGGCACAGACGTTTTTGACGATAATTCCGTAAAGGAATTGAACAAGAGTTGTCTTGAAAAAGACACCAAATGTTCGGGGGTGTAGTCGGCGACTACGATGACGTCACGAGGGCGCGACGAACCGATGACAGCAGGCGGCGGGAGGGGGTGCGAGCAGAGAGAGCGGGCACGTCCGTACGCAGCGGCGGTCAGGCGGCGAAATGATGATCGCGAACGCACGGGTATGAGGATATCTATACGCGCGCGTCGTTCTTAAGTGGCGGGGCGCGTGTGTCGATCACTCTCTCTTATATCGAAGCTCCCTGGTTGATCCTGCCAGTAGTTATATGCTTGTCTCAAAGATTAAGCCATGCATGTCTCAGTGCAAGCCGTATTAAGGCGATACCGCGAATGGCTCAATATATCAGTTTTGGTTCCTTAGATCTTACTCAGTTACTTGGATAACTGTGGTAATTCTAGAGCTAATACATGCAATCAGAACTCTGACCAGTGATGGGATGAGTGCTTTTATTAGATCAAAACCAATCGACGGAGGGCCTCGCGTCCGAAGTCGTTAATTTTGATGAATCTGGATAACTTTTGCCGATCGCATGGTCCAGTACCGGCGACGCATCTTTCAAATGTCTGCCTTATCAACTTTCGATGGTAGTTTCTGCGACTACCATGGTTGTCACGGGTAACGGGGAATCAGGGTTCGATTCCGGAGAGGGAGCCTGAGAAACGGCTACCACATCCAAGGAAGGCAGCAGGCGCGCAAATTACCCACTCCCGGCACGGGGAGGTAGTGACGAAAAATAACGATACGGGACTCTTACGAGGCCTCGTAATCGGAATGAGTACACTTTAAATATTTTAACGAGGAACAATTGGAGGGCAAGTCTGGTGCCAGCAGCCGCGGTAATTCCAGCTCCAATAGCGTATACTAAAATTGTTGCGGTTAAAAAGCTCGTAGTTGCATTTGTGCGCCGCGCTGTCGGTGCACCGCATCCGCGGTGATACTGACACGTCTGCGGAGCATATCGTCGGTGAGCCGTCGGTCAAACGTCGGTTCAATATCAAAATCCTATCGCGGTGCTCTTCAATGAGTGTCGAGGTGGGCCGACAATTTTACTTTGAACAAATTAGAGTGCTCAAAGCGGGCTCAAAATGCTGCTTGAATATTTCGTGCATGGAATAATAGAATATGATCTCGGTTCTATTTTGTTGGTTTTCAGAACTCCGAGGTAATGATTAATAGGGATAACTGGGGGCATTCGTATTGCGACGTTAGAGGTGAAATTCTTGGATCGTCGCAAGACGAACATCAGCGAAAGCATTTGCCAAAGGTGTTTTCATCAATCAAGAACGAAAGTTAGAGGTTCGAAGGCGATTAGATACCGCCCTAGTTCTAACCGTAAATATGTCATCTAGCGATCCGCCGACGTTACTACAATGGCTCGGCGGGCAGCTTCCGGGAAACCAAAGATTTTGGACTCCGGGGGGAGTATGGTTGCAAAGCTGAAACTTAAAGGAATTGACGGAAGGGCACCACCAGGAGTGGAGCCTGCGGCTTAATTTGACTCAACACGGGAAATCTCACCAGGCCCGGACACCGGAAGGATTGACAGATTAACAGCTCTTTCTTGATTCGGTGGGTGGTGGTGCATGGCCGTTCTTAGTTGGTGGAGCGATTTGTCTGGTTAATTCCGGTAACGAACGAGACTCTAGCCTGCTAAATAGGCGTCGTCATTTAGGTGTGCGTGACTACGCGTCACGCAACTCACTGGCGACGTATTAAAATTCTTCTTAGAGGGACCGGCGGCTTCGAGCCGCACGAGATTGAGCAATAACAGGTCTGTGATGCCCTTAGATGTCCTGGGCCGCACGCGCGCTACACTGAAGGAATCAGCATGTTCTCCCTGGCCTAGAGGCCCGGGCAACCCGCTGAAACTCCTTCGTGCTGGGGATTGGGGTTTGCAATTATCCCCCATAAACGAGGAATTCCTAGTAAGCGCGAGTCATAAGCTCGCGTTGATTACGTCCCTGCCCTTTGTACACACCGCCCGTCGCTACTACCGATTGAATGATTTAGTGAGGTCTTCGGACCGACACGCGGTGGCTTCACGGCCGTCGGCGTTGCTGGGAAGTTGACCAAACTTGATCATTTAGAGGAAGTAAAAGTCGTAACAAGGTTTCCGTAGGGGAACCTGCGGAAGGATCATTAACGTGTAACGCTAAGCGTGTACTTAAAAAATACACGACGCGCGTAAACGTGAATACAATCCTAGAACACGAGAAGAACTACAACGCTCGCTCGACGAACGACGACACGTCGCGATCGTAACGGTCGCGCTGTTGTTTTCGTTGTAGAGTTTCTGTTGTTTTTCTATTCACTTTAGAGGATAGACACGCGCGCTCACTCTCTCCCCCTGTGTCTCAGAAGGAAAGGAGCGCGCGTCGTTCTCGCGTCGCGTCCTCGCACGGTACGAAGACTGGTCTAAAAACCCGCACCACGAGTACCGTTGGACGTGTTCGTAAACACAATCGTCCCTCATACTGCGGTGGGATCAATTTTTTTTTTTTTAAAAAACGAATTCTATTATTTATGTAACATTTTACGATTTATGTATTTACATCCATGTGGTAATATATATGTTTGTTATGTGCATAACGAAACTATTACCCTGGACGGTGGATCACTTGGCTCGCGGGTCGATGAAGAACGCAGTTAACTGCGCGTCATAGTGTGAACTGCAGGACACATTTGAACATCGACATTTCGAACGCACATTGCGGTCCGTGGAGACACATCCAGGACCACTCCTGTCTGAGGGCCGGCTGTATAAAATACAAATGCCACATTGCGTTTCATCATTGATGTGCTGTCACGCATTTGACGGTTCATCGCGTGATGTCTAATGCGTGCGCGTAATGCGCCGCATCGACTTTACGCGTTGTCCGTTCAAATATAACGATATCGAATATATACGGATTGTATAAATTGACATTTGTCGAACGACTCGTGTCGCGCTCGATGATTTACGTGAACATACATGTATACACAACATCGTGCGTGTACGCGCGTGCGGACGTACAAAAGAAACGCGGCTGACGTGTGAGAACACGCGCGCTCGCGACTCTTCGGTCGGTGATGAATTTACCAGTACCAGTGAGGGTTGCGATGCGTTATGTCGTCGATTTCTTGTTCGTTCGTTACGCGTGTGATAAACGCACGCTCGATTGTTAGTGTGTACGTTTCGTTCGAACGTTTACTCGTCGTTTTAAGGGCGCGCGCGACGTCGCGAGACATAATAAAACTATGTCATTTTTATTATGAGATCTCTATATATTTATGTAAAGTAGGCGGACTCGACGTCCGAAGAGCGCATCGACGCCGTCGTCGTTCTAGTGTTTCGCGCACGAGTTCGATTGCGTCGTCGTAACGCTGACGGATAT
>CAXKUT010000350.1:55000-60000 GCA_964057025.1 Standfussiana lucernea | reverse complement strand
GTTTATACGCGTAGCATTATTGTCATGCGGCGCGACGTCTCTCCAGTGTGTTGGACGGAGCGCGCGCGTGGCTCTTGTACGAGACGACGGACAACCGAAGCCCCGGAGTTTTGCGTGTGATGATATTATGAAGGAAAAGAAAAGAAAAGAAAAGTAGTGTGGTGTTGTGGCGCGCGCGCGTGTTGCGTTTGTGTTTATTTTATTTTATTATATATTTATACACATCATAATAATTTTATATGTGGTGTGTTCGTTTATAATTATATAAATATAATACACAGATGCGGCGCAGTGTGTTGTGTTGTGCTCTTTTCTTTACTGGTGTTGTTGCGTGTGGAACGACGACGGTTTCTGTTTTCGTTATTTTAATTTTTTTGAACTGTGTGGACCGACGGTGCGTATATTATGCGTGTCCGTTTTACGACGCAAAACGGTCGTTGTATGAAATTATTCGAACGGCGTGACGCTACCGGCGCACAGACGCGTTCAGCGTACGTCACGTCCGATGAGTATGTGCTCTTTATGACTGTTTTAATGTGAGGCGCTCTATAGATTCCGGGCGGAATCGTATATGATCTTAGCGAATTTTGTCAACAAAATATACAAACGTGAACTCGTCTCGGTACGAACGTTCCCTATGGGGGCTTTTACTGTTCGATGATATATGGATGATGATGATAACTCGTCGATTGTCACGAACGGTCAACGCCCTTATGCACGCGCAGCGCGTCTGGACGGGTTGAGATATACGCGTTCAGACGTTCGCGCGTGCGACCAAAAAGTCTAACATACAAATACACAGAGCTCGCCCGTTAAGCGTTTTCGTCTATATGATCGCGAACGCACGGGTATGAGGATATCTATACGCGCGCGTCGTTCTTAAGTGGCGGGGCGCGTGTGTCGATCACTCTCTCTTATATCGAAGCTCCCTGGTTGATCCTGCCAGTAGTTATATGCTTGTCTCAAAGATTAAGCCATGCATGTCTCAGTGCAAGCCGTATTAAGGCGATACCGCGAATGGCTCAATATATCAGTTTTGGTTCCTTAGATCTTACTCAGTTACTTGGATAACTGTGGTAATTCTAGAGCTAATACATGCAATCAGAACTCTGACCAGTGATGGGATGAGTGCTTTTATTAGATCAAAACCAATCGACGGAGGGCCTCGCGTCCGAAGTCGTTAATTTTGATGAATCTGGATAACTTTTGCCGATCGCATGGTCCAGTACCGGCGACGCATCTTTCAAATGTCTGCCTTATCAACTTTCGATGGTAGTTTCTGCGACTACCATGGTTGTCACGGGTAACGGGGAATCAGGGTTCGATTCCGGAGAGGGAGCCTGAGAAACGGCTACCACATCCAAGGAAGGCAGCAGGCGCGCAAATTACCCACTCCCGGCACGGGGAGGTAGTGACGAAAAATAACGATACGGGACTCTTACGAGGCCTCGTAATCGGAATGAGTACACTTTAAATATTTTAACGAGGAACAATTGGAGGGCAAGTCTGGTGCCAGCAGCCGCGGTAATTCCAGCTCCAATAGCGTATACTAAAATTGTTGCGGTTAAAAAGCTCGTAGTTGCATTTGTGCGCCGCGCTGTCGGTGCACCGCATCCGCGGTGATACTGACACGTCTGCGGAGCATATCGTCGGTGAGCCGTCGGTCAAACGTCGGTTCAATATCAAAATCCTATCGCGGTGCTCTTCAATGAGTGTCGAGGTGGGCCGACAATTTTACTTTGAACAAATTAGAGTGCTCAAAGCGGGCTCAAAATGCTGCTTGAATATTTCGTGCATGGAATAATAGAATATGATCTCGGTTCTATTTTGTTGGTTTTCAGAACTCCGAGGTAATGATTAATAGGGATAACTGGGGGCATTCGTATTGCGACGTTAGAGGTGAAATTCTTGGATCGTCGCAAGACGAACATCAGCGAAAGCATTTGCCAAAGGTGTTTTCATCAATCAAGAACGAAAGTTAGAGGTTCGAAGGCGATTAGATACCGCCCTAGTTCTAACCGTAAATATGTCATCTAGCGATCCGCCGACGTTACTACAATGGCTCGGCGGGCAGCTTCCGGGAAACCAAAGATTTTGGACTCCGGGGGGAGTATGGTTGCAAAGCTGAAACTTAAAGGAATTGACGGAAGGGCACCACCAGGAGTGGAGCCTGCGGCTTAATTTGACTCAACACGGGAAATCTCACCAGGCCCGGACACCGGAAGGATTGACAGATTAACAGCTCTTTCTTGATTCGGTGGGTGGTGGTGCATGGCCGTTCTTAGTTGGTGGAGCGATTTGTCTGGTTAATTCCGGTAACGAACGAGACTCTAGCCTGCTAAATAGGCGTCGTCATTTAGGTGTGCGTGACTACGCGTCACGCAACTCACTGGCGACGTATTAAAATTCTTCTTAGAGGGACCGGCGGCTTCGAGCCGCACGAGATTGAGCAATAACAGGTCTGTGATGCCCTTAGATGTCCTGGGCCGCACGCGCGCTACACTGAAGGAATCAGCATGTTCTCCCTGGCCTAGAGGCCCGGGCAACCCGCTGAAACTCCTTCGTGCTGGGGATTGGGGTTTGCAATTATCCCCCATAAACGAGGAATTCCTAGTAAGCGCGAGTCATAAGCTCGCGTTGATTACGTCCCTGCCCTTTGTACACACCGCCCGTCGCTACTACCGATTGAATGATTTAGTGAGGTCTTCGGACCGACACGCGGTGGCTTCACGGCCGTCGGCGTTGCTGGGAAGTTGACCAAACTTGATCATTTAGAGGAAGTAAAAGTCGTAACAAGGTTTCCGTAGGGGAACCTGCGGAAGGATCATTAACGTGTAACGCTAAGCGTGTACTTAAAAAATACACGACGCGCGTAAACGTGAATACAATCCTAGAACACGAGAAGAACTACAACGCTCGCTCGACGAACGACGACACGTCGCGATCGTAACGGTCGCGCTGTTGTTTTCGTTGTAGAGTTTCTGTTGTTTTTCTATTCACTTTAGAGGATAGACACGCGCGCTCACTCTCTCCCCCTGTGTCTCAGAAGGAAAGGAGCGCGCGTCGTTCTCGCGTCGCGTCCTCGCACGGTACGAAGACTGGTCTAAAAACCCGCACCACGAGTACCGTTGGACGTGTTCGTAAACACAATCGTCCCTCATACTGCGGTGGGATCAATTTTTTTTTTTTTAAAAAACGAATTCTATTATTTATGTAACATTTTACGATTTATGTATTTACATCCATGTGGTAATATATATGTTTGTTATGTGCATAACGAAACTATTACCCTGGACGGTGGATCACTTGGCTCGCGGGTCGATGAAGAACGCAGTTAACTGCGCGTCATAGTGTGAACTGCAGGACACATTTGAACATCGACATTTCGAACGCACATTGCGGTCCGTGGAGACACATCCAGGACCACTCCTGTCTGAGGGCCGGCTGTATAAAATACAAATGCCACATTGCGTTTCATCATTGATGTGCTGTCACGCATTTGACGGTTCATCGCGTGATGTCTAATGCGTGCGCGTAATGCGCCGCATCGACTTTACGCGTTGTCCGTTCAAATATAACGATATCGAATATATACGGATTGTATAAATTGACATTTGTCGAACGACTCGTGTCGCGCTCGATGATTTACGTGAACATACATGTATACACAACATCGTGCGTGTACGCGCGTGCGGACGTACAAAAGAAACGCGGCTGACGTGTGAGAACACGCGCGCTCGCGACTCTTCGGTCGGTGATGAATTTACCAGTACCAGTGAGGGTTGCGATGCGTTATGTCGTCGATTTCTTGTTCGTTCGTTACGCGTGTGATAAACGCACGCTCGATTGTTAGTGTGTACGTTTCGTTCGAACGTTTACTCGTCGTTTTAAGGGCGCGCGCGACGTCGCGAGACATAATAAAACTATGTCATTTTTATTATGAGATCTCTATATATTTATGTAAAGTAGGCGGACTCGACGTCCGAAGAGCGCATCGACGCCGTCGTCGTTCTAGTGTTTCGCGCACGAGTTCGATTGCGTCGTCGTAACGCTGACGGATATCGCGTCTGCCTCATTTTTTTATCGTTGGCCTCAGATCAGGGAGGATCACCCGCCGAATTTAAGCATATTAGTAAGCGGAGGAAAAGAAACTAACCAGGATTTCCTTAGTAGCGGCGAGCGAACAGGAATGAAGCCCAGCACTGAATCCCGCCGTCGTTCAGGCGGCGGGAGATGTGGTGTTCGGGAGGTTCCGCTTTCTCGTCGCGATCACTCCTGTCCAAGTTCGTCTTGAACGGGGCCGTTTTCCCGTAGAGGGTGCCAGGCCCGTAGCGACGGAGGATCGCGGCGAGAGGGACTCTCCTTAGAGTCGGGTTGCTTGAGAGTGCAGCCCTAAGTGGGTGGTAAACTCCATCTAAGGCTAAATATTACCGCGAGACCGATAGCGAACAAGTACCGTGAGGGAAAGTTGAAAAGAACTTTGAAGAGAGAGTTCAAGAGTACGTGAAACCGTTCAGGGGTAAACCTGCGAAACTCGAATGAACGAACGGAGAGATTCATCGTCATTCCGCGGCGTACGGACGCGCGCCTCGATGCCGTCGGCCTCGGTCGGTAGGCACGGGTCGCGTCCGTCGACGTCCGCGGACGGCGTGCACTTCTCTCTTAGTAAATACATCGCGACCCGTTCGATGTCGGTCTAAGCGCCGTACGGGAGCCCCGTTGCCCCTTCACGGGGGTAGTGGGACCGCGACGGTGGCCGACCGGCCGTCGGACGGTAGTTCTGACGAATCGCGCACGCGTTTTAGACGCGTCCGGCCCGACGCAAGTCAACGTCGTATCCTATGTCTACGCCTTAGTGCGGACGCAGGTGCGGCGCGTCTGCAGTCGCCGCCGTGTTGTCTCGGACTGTGCGCGTCTCTGTCTGCGATGATTCAGTTTCGGGCACTCGCAGGACCCGTCTTGAAACACGGACCAAGGAGTCTAGCATGTATGCGAGTCAT
>CAXKUT010000350.1:50000-52500 GCA_964057025.1 Standfussiana lucernea | reverse complement strand
AATTGTGTGTGGAGTTCGTGTATTAATAACTGGGCTGTTCGTGTATTGGAACTTAAACTGTTCGTGTATTAAAGGCCTGAGCTGTTCGTGTATTGAAACCTACGAGTTCGTGTTTTAACTATACTTACGCTCCTGTGATGGCGGATGAGATGGTGGATGAGGAGGCTGAGCGCCTCCAAAAGGCATTGATCGAAAAGGAGATGGAGAAGAAGGCGGAGGAGCTGCGCATATTATCTGAGATGCGGAGGGATTTTACCCCCCGCGCCTCACTCTCGAGAACGCCGCCGCAGCGCTTCAGCACTCCCTCATCGGAGATGCTGATCGACATTTCTCCGCCTCCTGCGCCTACGCCTACGCCTACGCCCCCCCCACCGTGTGCCCCCCCCACAGCCAAGAGGCTCCTTACATCACCGGAGGAGGTCCAGGACGCGGTGCGGCGTCGACTTGGTGGCAGAAAGCCACCACGCCTGGATGTGCCGCCAATTGGGGGACTGCTGTCCCGTCCGAGCGTCACGCCGCCGCCAGCGCCAGCGCCAGCCCCCCCGAAGCAGCAGAAGATCGCCGCTAAGGAGCCGGAGCCGGAGCCGGAAAAGGAGGAGCTTCGGAAACCACAAGATCTGACAGGGTCTCTGCAGGGGGTTGACCCGCTGGCAGTAGCCCCGGTCGAGTCCCTGGCGGGACTGGCCACGGCGTCCACCAGGGGTATCATGGAGGCGGTAAGGGCCAAAACGTCCAAATTAAACAAAGACGAGGTTGCTGCAATCGGACTACACACCGAAAGGATAGCCGCCGTCGTGGTTCACCTTACCCTGCGGCTGGCTGCGGCGGAGAGCAGGGCGGCCCTAGCCCTGGCGTCGCCACCGCAGAGCAGCGTGCAGCAGCAGGCGCCGCAGCCACTAGTCTCTTACTCTTCGGCGCTGAAACTGGGGATGAACGCCGAACCCATCAGAATCCGGGCCACACCCGGCCCCGTCCTGGCCTTTTACCCGGCCGAAGAGAATGGCGCCCTAAAGACAGCCGAGGAAACCAAGGCGGAGCTCAAGAAGGCTGTCGATCCGGCGAAGCTGTGGGTGCAGGTCGCTAAGGTCAAGAAGGTGGGAAATGCTGGCGTTCTAGTTCAAACGACATCGGACGCGGCGGCAACCAGGCTTCGGGCGGCGATCCCGGCTACGCTCAGGGTGGCGGAGCCAAAGAGAAAGCAGCCACTGGTGTGCCTGAACAGGCTTGATGGAGACCCACCGTTCGAGGAGGTCATAAAGGCTCTCCACGACCAAAATTTTAAAGATGACGGCAACTGGTCGCTCGCACGGATGGAGAAGGAGGCGACTGGCGCTTTCAAGAAGGACCGGTCGCGCGGAGCGACTCAGGCGACTGCCGTCATCCTGGCCTGCTCGGCGGAACTCCGCGAGGCGCTGCTGCAAAAGGGTAGGGTCTACATCGGATGGCAGGCTGTCGAGGTGACAGACTTTGTCAATGTCACCTGCTGCAGTAAGTGCCAACAATACGGCCACCCTGAGCGCACCTGCCGGTCGGCTGAAGTCACATGCGGTCGGTGCGGCACAATCGGGCACCGCAGCGAAGAGTGCACATCAAGCGTGACGAGCTGCGCCACGTGCAAGCGCTTCGGAAAGAAGCAGGAGGCGGCGAGTCACAGGACCGCCTCTAGGGAATGTCCGGCGAGAATGGCTGCCATGCAGCGCAACATTGGTATGACGCAGTATGCCTAGTCGACCAATGAAGATCGGGCAGCTTAACCTCGCCGGATCGGCACTCGCAACCAAGGAACTTCCTGCGGTGTGCCGCCACTTTGATTTAGACGTGGTGCTCCTCCAGGAGCAATATGCGCAGGCCGCTGAGAGCATTAGCATACTACAGTACGGGCCCATGGCCAAAGCGGGCGCATATATACACCAGCGCAGCGCGGCCTGCGCGGTGCTACACCACCTGAGCACCGACCATTGCTCTGTGATACACATGGGGGAGCTGGACCTGCACGTGATATCGGCGTACTTCCAGTACGCCGAGTCGATTGACCGCCACTTGCACCACCTGGAAGGAGTGATGGAGGCTCTCCGGGGGCGGCGAGTCGTCATCTGCGTGGACGCCAACAGCCACTCGCCTATGTGGCACAGCGCGCCCCGCCATTACACCGGTCGGGGCCACGAGGCGGAGTACAGGCGGGTGGCTTTAGAGGCATTTATCGCTGCACATGGGCTCACCGTTAATAACGTGGAGGGCCAACCATTTACATTCAGTGGCCCAAACGGTGAGTCCAACATCGACATCACCATTTCGTCGAGGAGCGTCGGTCTGGGGAGCTGGACAGTGCACGACGGTGCAAGCAGCAGCGACCACCGCCTCATCACCTTCCAGGTGGGTGCGATTCAGCATCGCCACATCCAAAGCGCGGAGCCAGGCGGGGAGCCGGTGCGCTTCCGGGATCGGGGAGTGGATTGGCCTCGCTTCCAGCAGACCATCCACGCGCGAATGGGAGGGCTTG
>CAXKUT010000350.1:42500-45000 GCA_964057025.1 Standfussiana lucernea | reverse complement strand
ATAATAATTTTATATGTGGTGTGTTCGTTTATAATTATATAAATATAATACACAGATGCGGCGCAGTGTGTTGTGTTGTGCTCTTTTCTTTACTGGTGTTGTTGCGTGTGGAACGACGACGGTTTCTGTTTTCGTTATTTTAATTTTTTTGAACTGTGTGGACCGACGGTGCGTATATTATGCGTGTCCGTTTTACGACGCAAAACGGTCGTTGTATGAAATTATTCGAACGGCGTGACGCTACCGGCGCACAGACGCGTTCAGCGTACGTCACGTCCGATGAGTATGTGCTCTTTATGACTGTTTTAATGTGAGGCGCTCTATAGATTCCGGGCGGAATCGTATATGATCTTAGCGAATTTTGTCAACAAAATATACAAACGTGAACTCGTCTCGGTACGAACGTTCCCTATGGGGGCTTTTACTGTTCGATGATATATGGATGATGATGATAACTCGTCGATTGTCACGAACGGTCAACGCCCTTATGCACGCGCAGCGCGTCTGGACGGGTTGAGATATACGCGTTCAGACGTTCGCGCGTGCGACCAAAAAGTCTAACATACAAATACACAGAGCTCGCCCGTTAAGCGTTTTCGTCTATATGATCGCGAACGCACGGGTATGAGGATATCTATACGCGCGCGTCGTTCTTAAGTGGCGGGGCGCGTGTGTCGATCACTCTCTCTTATATCGAAGCTCCCTGGTTGATCCTGCCAGTAGTTATATGCTTGTCTCAAAGATTAAGCCATGCATGTCTCAGTGCAAGCCGTATTAAGGCGATACCGCGAATGGCTCAATATATCAGTTTTGGTTCCTTAGATCTTACTCAGTTACTTGGATAACTGTGGTAATTCTAGAGCTAATACATGCAATCAGAACTCTGACCAGTGATGGGATGAGTGCTTTTATTAGATCAAAACCAATCGACGGAGGGCCTCGCGTCCGAAGTCGTTAATTTTGATGAATCTGGATAACTTTTGCCGATCGCATGGTCCAGTACCGGCGACGCATCTTTCAAATGTCTGCCTTATCAACTTTCGATGGTAGTTTCTGCGACTACCATGGTTGTCACGGGTAACGGGGAATCAGGGTTCGATTCCGGAGAGGGAGCCTGAGAAACGGCTACCACATCCAAGGAAGGCAGCAGGCGCGCAAATTACCCACTCCCGGCACGGGGAGGTAGTGACGAAAAATAACGATACGGGACTCTTACGAGGCCTCGTAATCGGAATGAGTACACTTTAAATATTTTAACGAGGAACAATTGGAGGGCAAGTCTGGTGCCAGCAGCCGCGGTAATTCCAGCTCCAATAGCGTATACTAAAATTGTTGCGGTTAAAAAGCTCGTAGTTGCATTTGTGCGCCGCGCTGTCGGTGCACCGCATCCGCGGTGATACTGACACGTCTGCGGAGCATATCGTCGGTGAGCCGTCGGTCAAACGTCGGTTCAATATCAAAATCCTATCGCGGTGCTCTTCAATGAGTGTCGAGGTGGGCCGACAATTTTACTTTGAACAAATTAGAGTGCTCAAAGCGGGCTCAAAATGCTGCTTGAATATTTCGTGCATGGAATAATAGAATATGATCTCGGTTCTATTTTGTTGGTTTTCAGAACTCCGAGGTAATGATTAATAGGGATAACTGGGGGCATTCGTATTGCGACGTTAGAGGTGAAATTCTTGGATCGTCGCAAGACGAACATCAGCGAAAGCATTTGCCAAAGGTGTTTTCATCAATCAAGAACGAAAGTTAGAGGTTCGAAGGCGATTAGATACCGCCCTAGTTCTAACCGTAAATATGTCATCTAGCGATCCGCCGACGTTACTACAATGGCTCGGCGGGCAGCTTCCGGGAAACCAAAGATTTTGGACTCCGGGGGGAGTATGGTTGCAAAGCTGAAACTTAAAGGAATTGACGGAAGGGCACCACCAGGAGTGGAGCCTGCGGCTTAATTTGACTCAACACGGGAAATCTCACCAGGCCCGGACACCGGAAGGATTGACAGATTAACAGCTCTTTCTTGATTCGGTGGGTGGTGGTGCATGGCCGTTCTTAGTTGGTGGAGCGATTTGTCTGGTTAATTCCGGTAACGAACGAGACTCTAGCCTGCTAAATAGGCGTCGTCATTTAGGTGTGCGTGACTACGCGTCACGCAACTCACTGGCGACGTATTAAAATTCTTCTTAGAGGGACCGGCGGCTTCGAGCCGCACGAGATTGAGCAATAACAGGTCTGTGATGCCCTTAGATGTCCTGGGCCGCACGCGCGCTACACTGAAGGAATCAGCATGTTCTCCCTGGCCTAGAGGCCCGGGCAACCCGCTGAAACTCCTTCGTGCTGGGGATTGGGGTTTGCAATTATCCCCCATAAACGAGGAATTCCTAGTAAGCGCGAGTCATAAGCTCGCGTTGATTACGTCCCTGCCCTTTGTACACACCGCCCGTCGCTACTACCGATTGAATGATTTAGTGAGGTCTTCGGACCGACACGCGGTGGC
>CAXKUT010000350.1:32500-35000 GCA_964057025.1 Standfussiana lucernea | reverse complement strand
CTCGCGTCCGAAGTCGTTAATTTTGATGAATCTGGATAACTTTTGCCGATCGCATGGTCCAGTACCGGCGACGCATCTTTCAAATGTCTGCCTTATCAACTTTCGATGGTAGTTTCTGCGACTACCATGGTTGTCACGGGTAACGGGGAATCAGGGTTCGATTCCGGAGAGGGAGCCTGAGAAACGGCTACCACATCCAAGGAAGGCAGCAGGCGCGCAAATTACCCACTCCCGGCACGGGGAGGTAGTGACGAAAAATAACGATACGGGACTCTTACGAGGCCTCGTAATCGGAATGAGTACACTTTAAATATTTTAACGAGGAACAATTGGAGGGCAAGTCTGGTGCCAGCAGCCGCGGTAATTCCAGCTCCAATAGCGTATACTAAAATTGTTGCGGTTAAAAAGCTCGTAGTTGCATTTGTGCGCCGCGCTGTCGGTGCACCGCATCCGCGGTGATACTGACACGTCTGCGGAGCATATCGTCGGTGAGCCGTCGGTCAAACGTCGGTTCAATATCAAAATCCTATCGCGGTGCTCTTCAATGAGTGTCGAGGTGGGCCGACAATTTTACTTTGAACAAATTAGAGTGCTCAAAGCGGGCTCAAAATGCTGCTTGAATATTTCGTGCATGGAATAATAGAATATGATCTCGGTTCTATTTTGTTGGTTTTCAGAACTCCGAGGTAATGATTAATAGGGATAACTGGGGGCATTCGTATTGCGACGTTAGAGGTGAAATTCTTGGATCGTCGCAAGACGAACATCAGCGAAAGCATTTGCCAAAGGTGTTTTCATCAATCAAGAACGAAAGTTAGAGGTTCGAAGGCGATTAGATACCGCCCTAGTTCTAACCGTAAATATGTCATCTAGCGATCCGCCGACGTTACTACAATGGCTCGGCGGGCAGCTTCCGGGAAACCAAAGATTTTGGACTCCGGGGGGAGTATGGTTGCAAAGCTGAAACTTAAAGGAATTGACGGAAGGGCACCACCAGGAGTGGAGCCTGCGGCTTAATTTGACTCAACACGGGAAATCTCACCAGGCCCGGACACCGGAAGGATTGACAGATTAACAGCTCTTTCTTGATTCGGTGGGTGGTGGTGCATGGCCGTTCTTAGTTGGTGGAGCGATTTGTCTGGTTAATTCCGGTAACGAACGAGACTCTAGCCTGCTAAATAGGCGTCGTCATTTAGGTGTGCGTGACTACGCGTCACGCAACTCACTGGCGACGTATTAAAATTCTTCTTAGAGGGACCGGCGGCTTCGAGCCGCACGAGATTGAGCAATAACAGGTCTGTGATGCCCTTAGATGTCCTGGGCCGCACGCGCGCTACACTGAAGGAATCAGCATGTTCTCCCTGGCCTAGAGGCCCGGGCAACCCGCTGAAACTCCTTCGTGCTGGGGATTGGGGTTTGCAATTATCCCCCATAAACGAGGAATTCCTAGTAAGCGCGAGTCATAAGCTCGCGTTGATTACGTCCCTGCCCTTTGTACACACCGCCCGTCGCTACTACCGATTGAATGATTTAGTGAGGTCTTCGGACCGACACGCGGTGGCTTCACGGCCGTCGGCGTTGCTGGGAAGTTGACCAAACTTGATCATTTAGAGGAAGTAAAAGTCGTAACAAGGTTTCCGTAGGGGAACCTGCGGAAGGATCATTAACGTGTAACGCTAAGCGTGTACTTAAAAAATACACGACGCGCGTAAACGTGAATACAATCCTAGAACACGAGAAGAACTACAACGCTCGCTCGACGAACGACGACACGTCGCGATCGTAACGGTCGCGCTGTTGTTTTCGTTGTAGAGTTTCTGTTGTTTTTCTATTCACTTTAGAGGATAGACACGCGCGCTCACTCTCTCCCCCTGTGTCTCAGAAGGAAAGGAGCGCGCGTCGTTCTCGCGTCGCGTCCTCGCACGGTACGAAGACTGGTCTAAAAACCCGCACCACGAGTACCGTTGGACGTGTTCGTAAACACAATCGTCCCTCATACTGCGGTGGGATCAATTTTTTTTTTTTTAAAAAACGAATTCTATTATTTATGTAACATTTTACGATTTATGTATTTACATCCATGTGGTAATATATATGTTTGTTATGTGCATAACGAAACTATTACCCTGGACGGTGGATCACTTGGCTCGCGGGTCGATGAAGAACGCAGTTAACTGCGCGTCATAGTGTGAACTGCAGGACACATTTGAACATCGACATTTCGAACGCACATTGCGGTCCGTGGAGACACATCCAGGACCACTCCTGTCTGAGGGCCGGCTGTATAAAATACAAATGCCACATTGCGTTTCATCATTGATGTGCTGTCACGCATTTGACGGTTCATCGCGTGATGTCTAATGCGTGCGCGTAATGCGCCGCATCGACTTTACGCGTTGTCCGTTCAAATATAACGATATCGAATATATACGGATTGTATAAATTGACATTTGTCGAACGACTCGTGTCGCGCTCGATGATTTACGTGAACATACATGTA
>CAXKUT010000350.1:22500-27500 GCA_964057025.1 Standfussiana lucernea | reverse complement strand
GCTGCTGATGCTGCTGAAACGTTTGTTATTTTTTTTGGGGTTTGGTTATGTAGGTGCGGGAGGGGGTAGGGGGGAAGGGGGGAAGGGGGGAAGGGGGAAGGGGGAAGGGCGGGTAAAGTCGTTCGGTTTTTGAGGGTTAGAGTCGGGATCGACGTCAGTCTCTTCGGTGTCATTTGTTGTGGACATTAGTCGGTGGTTTGTGGCGAAGGAGGGAGGGGCGGGGGTTGGGGACGGGGTAGGGGGGGGGGGGGGAGAGTGTAGCGACTGCGGGGGTTACCGCCCCAACCCCTATCGCGACATATACACCGCGTCACTGCTCTGCTCCACCACCATACTTGTGCACGTTCACGACATCACGAGACGAGTCGTCGTTCACGTTATGAACGCCCGATAGGATCGTTTATACGCGTAGCATTATTGTCATGCGGCGCGACGTCTCTCCAGTGTGTTGGACGGAGCGCGCGCGTGGCTCTTGTACGAGACGACGGACAACCGAAGCCCCGGAGTTTTGCGTGTGATGATATTATGAAGGAAAAGAAAAGAAAAGAAAAGTAGTGTGGTGTTGTGGCGCGCGCGCGTGTTGCGTTTGTGTTTATTTTATTTTATTATATATTTATACACATCATAATAATTTTATATGTGGTGTGTTCGTTTATAATTATATAAATATAATACACAGATGCGGCGCAGTGTGTTGTGTTGTGCTCTTTTCTTTACTGGTGTTGTTGCGTGTGGAACGACGACGGTTTCTGTTTTCGTTATTTTAATTTTTTTGAACTGTGTGGACCGACGGTGCGTATATTATGCGTGTCCGTTTTACGACGCAAAACGGTCGTTGTATGAAATTATTCGAACGGCGTGACGCTACCGGCGCACAGACGCGTTCAGCGTACGTCACGTCCGATGAGTATGTGCTCTTTATGACTGTTTTAATGTGAGGCGCTCTATAGATTCCGGGCGGAATCGTATATGATCTTAGCGAATTTTGTCAACAAAATATACAAACGTGAACTCGTCTCGGTACGAACGTTCCCTATGGGGGCTTTTACTGTTCGATGATATATGGATGATGATGATAACTCGTCGATTGTCACGAACGGTCAACGCCCTTATGCACGCGCAGCGCGTCTGGACGGGTTGAGATATACGCGTTCAGACGTTCGCGCGTGCGACCAAAAAGTCTAACATACAAATACACAGAGCTCGCCCGTTAAGCGTTTTCGTCTATATGATCGCGAACGCACGGGTATGAGGATATCTATACGCGCGCGTCGTTCTTAAGTGGCGGGGCGCGTGTGTCGATCACTCTCTCTTATATCGAAGCTCCCTGGTTGATCCTGCCAGTAGTTATATGCTTGTCTCAAAGATTAAGCCATGCATGTCTCAGTGCA
This sequence comes from Standfussiana lucernea, assembly GCA_964057025.1. Taxonomy (NCBI): domain Eukaryota; kingdom Metazoa; phylum Arthropoda; class Insecta; order Lepidoptera; family Noctuidae; genus Standfussiana; species Standfussiana lucernea. The sequence continues at coordinate 26,109 of CAXKUT010000350.1, read as the reverse complement.
AGCCGTATTAAGGCGATACCGCGAATGGCTCAATATATCAGTTTTGGTTCCTTAGATCTTACTCAGTTACTTGGATAACTGTGGTAATTCTAGAGCTAATACATGCAATCAGAACTCTGACCAGTGATGGGATGAGTGCTTTTATTAGATCAAAACCAATCGACGGAGGGCCTCGCGTCCGAAGTCGTTAATTTTGATGAATCTGGATAACTTTTGCCGATCGCATGGTCCAGTACCGGCGACGCATCTTTCAAATGTCTGCCTTATCAACTTTCGATGGTAGTTTCTGCGACTACCATGGTTGTCACGGGTAACGGGGAATCAGGGTTCGATTCCGGAGAGGGAGCCTGAGAAACGGCTACCACATCCAAGGAAGGCAGCAGGCGCGCAAATTACCCACTCCCGGCACGGGGAGGTAGTGACGAAAAATAACGATACGGGACTCTTACGAGGCCTCGTAATCGGAATGAGTACACTTTAAATATTTTAACGAGGAACAATTGGAGGGCAAGTCTGGTGCCAGCAGCCGCGGTAATTCCAGCTCCAATAGCGTATACTAAAATTGTTGCGGTTAAAAAGCTCGTAGTTGCATTTGTGCGCCGCGCTGTCGGTGCACCGCATCCGCGGTGATACTGACACGTCTGCGGAGCATATCGTCGGTGAGCCGTCGGTCAAACGTCGGTTCAATATCAAAATCCTATCGCGGTGCTCTTCAATGAGTGTCGAGGTGGGCCGACAATTTTACTTTGAACAAATTAGAGTGCTCAAAGCGGGCTCAAAATGCTGCTTGAATATTTCGTGCATGGAATAATAGAATATGATCTCGGTTCTATTTTGTTGGTTTTCAGAACTCCGAGGTAATGATTAATAGGGATAACTGGGGGCATTCGTATTGCGACGTTAGAGGTGAAATTCTTGGATCGTCGCAAGACGAACATCAGCGAAAGCATTTGCCAAAGGTGTTTTCATCAATCAAGAACGAAAGTTAGAGGTTCGAAGGCGATTAGATACCGCCCTAGTTCTAACCGTAAATATGTCATCTAGCGATCCGCCGACGTTACTACAATGGCTCGGCGGGCAGCTTCCGGGAAACCAAAGATTTTGGACTCCGGGGGGAGTATGGTTGCAAAGCTGAAACTTAAAGGAATTGACGGAAGGGCACCACCAGGAGTGGAGCCTGCGGCTTAATTTGACTCAACACGGGAAATCTCACCAGGCCCGGACACCGGAAGGATTGACAGATTAACAGCTCTTTCTTGATTCGGTGGGTGGTGGTGCATGGCCGTTCTTAGTTGGTGGAGCGATTTGTCTGGTTAATTCCGGTAACGAACGAGACTCTAGCCTGCTAAATAGGCGTCGTCATTTAGGTGTGCGTGACTACGCGTCACGCAACTCACTGGCGACGTATTAAAATTCTTCTTAGAGGGACCGGCGGCTTCGAGCCGCACGAGATTGAGCAATAACAGGTCTGTGATGCCCTTAGATGTCCTGGGCCGCACGCGCGCTACACTGAAGGAATCAGCATGTTCTCCCTGGCCTAGAGGCCCGGGCAACCCGCTGAAACTCCTTCGTGCTGGGGATTGGGGTTTGCAATTATCCCCCATAAACGAGGAATTCCTAGTAAGCGCGAGTCATAAGCTCGCGTTGATTACGTCCCTGCCCTTTGTACACACCGCCCGTCGCTACTACCGATTGAATGATTTAGTGAGGTCTTCGGACCGACACGCGGTGGCTTCACGGCCGTCGGCGTTGCTGGGAAGTTGACCAAACTTGATCATTTAGAGGAAGTAAAAGTCGTAACAAGGTTTCCGTAGGGGAACCTGCGGAAGGATCATTAACGTGTAACGCTAAGCGTGTACTTAAAAAATACACGACGCGCGTAAACGTGAATACAATCCTAGAACACGAGAAGAACTACAACGCTCGCTCGACGAACGACGACACGTCGCGATCGTAACGGTCGCGCTGTTGTTTTCGTTGTAGAGTTTCTGTTGTTTTTCTATTCACTTTAGAGGATAGACACGCGCGCTCACTCTCTCCCCCTGTGTCTCAGAAGGAAAGGAGCGCGCGTCGTTCTCGCGTCGCGTCCTCGCACGGTACGAAGACTGGTCTAAAAACCCGCACCACGAGTACCGTTGGACGTGTTCGTAAACACAATCGTCCCTCATACTGCGGTGGGATCAATTTTTTTTTTTTTAAAAAACGAATTCTATTATTTATGTAACATTTTACGATTTATGTATTTACATCCATGTGGTAATATATATGTTTGTTATGTGCATAACGAAACTATTACCCTGGACGGTGGATCACTTGGCTCGCGGGTCGATGAAGAACGCAGTTAACTGCGCGTCATAGTGTGAACTGCAGGACACATTTGAACATCGACATTTCGAACGCACATTGCGGTCCGTGGAGACACATCCAGGACCACTCCTGTCTGAGGGCCGGCTGTATAAAATACAAATGCCACATTGCGTTTCATCATTGATGTGCTGTCACGCATTTGACGGTTCATCGCGTGATGTCTAATGCGTGCGCGTAATGCGCCGCATCGACTTTACGCGTTGTCCGTTCAAATATAACGATATCGAATATATACGGATTGTATAAATTGACATTTGTCGAACGACTCGTGTCGCGCTCGATGATTTACGTGAACATACATGTATACACAACATCGTGCGTGTACGCGCGTGCGGACGTACAAAAGAAACGCGGCTGACGTGTGAGAACACGCGCGCTCGCGACTCTTCGGTCGGTGATGAATTTACCAGTACCAGTGAGGGTTGCGATGCGTTATGTCGTCGATTTCTTGTTCGTTCGTTACGCGTGTGATAAACGCACGCTCGATTGTTAGTGTGTACGTTTCGTTCGAACGTTTACTCGTCGTTTTAAGGGCGCGCGCGACGTCGCGAGACATAATAAAACTATGTCATTTTTATTATGAGATCTCTATATATTTATGTAAAGTAGGCGGACTCGACGTCCGAAGAGCGCATCGACGCCGTCGTCGTTCTAGTGTTTCGCGCACGAGTTCGATTGCGTCGTCGTAACGCTGACGGATATCGCGTCTGCCTCATTTTTTTATCGTTGGCCTCAGATCAGGGAGGATCACCCGCCGAATTTAAGCATATTAGTAAGCGGAGGAAAAGAAACTAACCAGGATTTCCTTAGTAGCGGCGAGCGAACAGGAATGAAGCCCAGCACTGAATCCCGCCGTCGTTCAGGCGGCGGGAGATGTGGTGTTCGGGAGGTTCCGCTTTCTCGTCGCGATCACTCCTGTCCAAGTTCGTCTTGAACGGGGCCGTTTTCCCGTAGAGGGTGCCAGGCCCGTAGCGACGGAGGATCGCGGCGAGAGGGACTCTCCTTAGAGTCGGGTTGCTTGAGAGTGCAGCCCTAAGTGGGTGGTAAACTCCATCTAAGGCTAAATATTACCGCGAGACCGATAGCGAACAAGTACCGTGAGGGAAAGTTGAAAAGAACTTTGAAGAGAGAGTTCAAGAGTACGTGAAACCGTTCAGGGGTAAACCTGCGAAACTCGAATGAACGAACGGAGAGATTCATCGTCATTCCGCGGCGTACGGACGCGCGCCTCGATGCCGTCGG
>CAXKUT010000350.1:15000-17500 GCA_964057025.1 Standfussiana lucernea | reverse complement strand
GGCGCTCTATAGATTCCGGGCGGAATCGTATATGATCTTAGCGAATTTTGTCAACAAAATATACAAACGTGAACTCGTCTCGGTACGAACGTTCCCTATGGGGGCTTTTACTGTTCGATGATATATGGATGATGATGATAACTCGTCGATTGTCACGAACGGTCAACGCCCTTATGCACGCGCAGCGCGTCTGGACGGGTTGAGATATACGCGTTCAGACGTTCGCGCGTGCGACCAAAAAGTCTAACATACAAATACACAGAGCTCGCCCGTTAAGCGTTTTCGTCTATATGATCGCGAACGCACGGGTATGAGGATATCTATACGCGCGCGTCGTTCTTAAGTGGCGGGGCGCGTGTGTCGATCACTCTCTCTTATATCGAAGCTCCCTGGTTGATCCTGCCAGTAGTTATATGCTTGTCTCAAAGATTAAGCCATGCATGTCTCAGTGCAAGCCGTATTAAGGCGATACCGCGAATGGCTCAATATATCAGTTTTGGTTCCTTAGATCTTACTCAGTTACTTGGATAACTGTGGTAATTCTAGAGCTAATACATGCAATCAGAACTCTGACCAGTGATGGGATGAGTGCTTTTATTAGATCAAAACCAATCGACGGAGGGCCTCGCGTCCGAAGTCGTTAATTTTGATGAATCTGGATAACTTTTGCCGATCGCATGGTCCAGTACCGGCGACGCATCTTTCAAATGTCTGCCTTATCAACTTTCGATGGTAGTTTCTGCGACTACCATGGTTGTCACGGGTAACGGGGAATCAGGGTTCGATTCCGGAGAGGGAGCCTGAGAAACGGCTACCACATCCAAGGAAGGCAGCAGGCGCGCAAATTACCCACTCCCGGCACGGGGAGGTAGTGACGAAAAATAACGATACGGGACTCTTACGAGGCCTCGTAATCGGAATGAGTACACTTTAAATATTTTAACGAGGAACAATTGGAGGGCAAGTCTGGTGCCAGCAGCCGCGGTAATTCCAGCTCCAATAGCGTATACTAAAATTGTTGCGGTTAAAAAGCTCGTAGTTGCATTTGTGCGCCGCGCTGTCGGTGCACCGCATCCGCGGTGATACTGACACGTCTGCGGAGCATATCGTCGGTGAGCCGTCGGTCAAACGTCGGTTCAATATCAAAATCCTATCGCGGTGCTCTTCAATGAGTGTCGAGGTGGGCCGACAATTTTACTTTGAACAAATTAGAGTGCTCAAAGCGGGCTCAAAATGCTGCTTGAATATTTCGTGCATGGAATAATAGAATATGATCTCGGTTCTATTTTGTTGGTTTTCAGAACTCCGAGGTAATGATTAATAGGGATAACTGGGGGCATTCGTATTGCGACGTTAGAGGTGAAATTCTTGGATCGTCGCAAGACGAACATCAGCGAAAGCATTTGCCAAAGGTGTTTTCATCAATCAAGAACGAAAGTTAGAGGTTCGAAGGCGATTAGATACCGCCCTAGTTCTAACCGTAAATATGTCATCTAGCGATCCGCCGACGTTACTACAATGGCTCGGCGGGCAGCTTCCGGGAAACCAAAGATTTTGGACTCCGGGGGGAGTATGGTTGCAAAGCTGAAACTTAAAGGAATTGACGGAAGGGCACCACCAGGAGTGGAGCCTGCGGCTTAATTTGACTCAACACGGGAAATCTCACCAGGCCCGGACACCGGAAGGATTGACAGATTAACAGCTCTTTCTTGATTCGGTGGGTGGTGGTGCATGGCCGTTCTTAGTTGGTGGAGCGATTTGTCTGGTTAATTCCGGTAACGAACGAGACTCTAGCCTGCTAAATAGGCGTCGTCATTTAGGTGTGCGTGACTACGCGTCACGCAACTCACTGGCGACGTATTAAAATTCTTCTTAGAGGGACCGGCGGCTTCGAGCCGCACGAGATTGAGCAATAACAGGTCTGTGATGCCCTTAGATGTCCTGGGCCGCACGCGCGCTACACTGAAGGAATCAGCATGTTCTCCCTGGCCTAGAGGCCCGGGCAACCCGCTGAAACTCCTTCGTGCTGGGGATTGGGGTTTGCAATTATCCCCCATAAACGAGGAATTCCTAGTAAGCGCGAGTCATAAGCTCGCGTTGATTACGTCCCTGCCCTTTGTACACACCGCCCGTCGCTACTACCGATTGAATGATTTAGTGAGGTCTTCGGACCGACACGCGGTGGCTTCACGGCCGTCGGCGTTGCTGGGAAGTTGACCAAACTTGATCATTTAGAGGAAGTAAAAGTCGTAACAAGGTTTCCGTAGGGGAACCTGCGGAAGGATCATTAACGTGTAACGCTAAGCGTGTACTTAAAAAATACACGACGCGCGTAAACGTGAATACAATCCTAGAACACGAGAAGAACTACAACGCTCGCTCGACGAACGACGACACGTCGCGATCGTAACGGTCGCGCTGTTGTTTTCGTTGTAGAGTTTCTGTTGTTTTTCTATTCACTTTAGAGGATAGACACGCGCGCTCACTCTCTCCCCCTGTG
>CAXKUT010000350.1:0-10000 GCA_964057025.1 Standfussiana lucernea | reverse complement strand
TTGGAACTTAAACTGTTCGTGTATTAAAGGCCTGAGCTGTTCGTGTATTGAAACCTACGAGTTCGTGTTTTAACGTTTTAACGTGTTTTAACTATACTTACGCTCCTGTGATGGCGGATGAGATGGTGGATGAGGAGGCTGAGCGCCTCCAAAAGGCATTGATCGAAAAGGAGATGGAGAAGAAGGCGGAGGAGCTGCGCATATTATCTGAGATGCGGAGGGATTTTACCCCCCGCGCCTCACTCTCGAGAACGCCGCCGCAGCGCTTCAGCACTCCCTCATCGGAGATGCTGATCGACATTTCTTCGCCTCCTGCGCCTACGCCTACGCCTACGCCCCCCCCACCGTGTGCCCCCCCCACAGCCAAGAGGCTCCTTACATCACCGGAGGAGGTCCAGGACGCGGTGCGGCGTCGACTTGGTGGCAGAAAGCCACCACGCCTGGATGTGCCGCCAATTGGGGGACTGCTGTCCCGTCCGAGCGTCACGCCGCCGCCAGCGCCAGCGCCAGCCCCCCCGAAGCAGCAGAAGATCGCCGCTAAGGAGCCGGAGCCGGAGCCGGAAAACGAGGAGCTTCGGAAACCACAAGATCTGACAGGGTCTCTGCAGGGGGTTGACCCGCTGGCAGTAGCCCCGGTCGAGTCCCTGGCGGGACTGGCCACGGCGTCCACCAGGGGTATCATGGAGGCGGTAAGGGCCAAAACGTCCAAATTAAACAAAGACGAGGTTGCTGCAATCGGACTACACACCGAAAGGATAGCCGCCGTCGTGGTTCACCTTACCCTGCGGCTGGCTGCGGCGGAGAGCAGGGCGGCCCTAGCCCTGGCGTCGCCACCGCAGAGCAGCGTGCAGCAGCAGGCGCCGCAGCCACTAGTCTCTTACTCGTCGGCGCTGAAACTGGGGATGAACGCCGAACCCATCAGAATCCGGGCCACACCCGGCCCCGTCCTGGCCTTTTACCCGGCCGAAGAGAATGGCGCCCTAAAGACAGCCGAGGAAACCAAGGCGGAGCTCAAGAAGGCTGTCGATCCGGCGAAGCTGTGGGTGCAGGTCGCTAAGGTCAAGAAGGTGGGAAATGCTGGCGTTCTAGTTCAAACGACATCGGACGCGGCGGCAACCAGGCTTCGGGCGGCGATCCCGGCTACGCTCAGGGTGGCGGAGCCAAAGAGAAAGCAGCCACTGGTGTGCCTGAACAGGCTTGATGGAGACCCATCGTTCGAGGAGGTCATAAAGGCTCTCCACGACCAAAATTTTAAAGATGACGGCAACTGGTCGCTCGCACGGATGGAGAAGGAGGCGACTGGCGCTTTCAAGAAGGACCGGTCGCGCGGAGCGACTCAGGCGACTGCCGTCATCCTGGCCTGCTCGGCGGAACTCCGCGAGGCGCTGCTGCAAAAGGGTAGGGTCTACATCGGATGGCAGGCTGTCGAGGTGACAGACTTTGTCAATGTCACCTGCTGCAGTAAGTGCCAACAATACGGCCACCCTGAGCGCACCTGCCGGTCGGCTGAAGTCACATGCGGTCGGTGCGGCACAATCGGGCACCGCAGCGAAGAGTGCACATCAAGCGTGACGAGCTGCGCCACGTGCAAGCGCTTCGGAAAGAAGCAGGAGGCGGCGAGTCACAGGACCGCCTCTAGGGAATGTCCGGCGAGAATGGCTGCCATGCAGCGCAACATTGGTATGACGCAGTATGCCTAGTCGAACAATGAAGATCGGGCAGCTTAACCTCGCTGGATCGGCACTCGCAACCAAGGAACTTCCTGCGGTGTGCCGCCACTTTAATTTAGACGTGGTGCTCCTCCAGGAGCAATATGCGCAGGCCGCCGAGAGCATTAACATATTGCAGTACGGGCCCATGGCCAAAGCGGGCGCATATATACACCAGCGCAGCGCGGCCTGCGCGGTGCTACACCACCTGAGCACCGACCATTGTTCTGTGATACACATGGGGGAGCTGGACCTGCATGTGATATCGGCGTACTTCCAGTACGCCGAGTCGATTGACCGCCACTTGCACCACCTGGAAGGAGTGATGGAGGCTCTCCGGGGGCGGCGAGTCGTCATCTGCGTGGACGCCAACAGCCACTCGCCTATGTGGCACAGCGCGCCCCGCCATTACACCGGTCGGGGCCACGAGGCGGAGTACAGGCGGGTGGCTTTAGAGGCATTTATTGCTGCTCATGGGCTCACCGTTAATAACGTGGAGGGCCAACCATTTACATTCAGTGGCCCAAACGGTGAGTCCAACATCGACATCACCATTTCGTCGAGGAGCGTCGGTCTGGAGAGCTGGACAGTGCACGACGGTGCAAGCAGCAGCGACCACCGCCTCATCACCTTCCAGGTGGGTGCGATTCAGCATCGCCACAGCCAAAGCGCGGAGCCAGGCGGGGAGCCGGTGCGCTTCCGGGATCGGGGAGTGGATTGGCCTCGCTTCCAGCAGACCATCCACGCGCGAATGGGAGGGCTTGACTTCAACAAGCCGGCGTCCTTTGTTTGTAAGGAATTTACGAAAGTTATAGCAAACTCGGCGCATCAGTGTCTGGGGGTGAAAGGGTCACCAAAGGACGCAGGGTATGAATGGTGGAATCGGGAGCTCGAGAAGCTCCGGAAATCCAACTGCAAGGCGAGGTGTAAATGGCAGGGATCACGAAAGGATGGGGGGCCGAGAGAGGAAAGGCTGAAAGCGGAATTCCACGAGATACGAGCGAGATACCGAAAGGCTATGGAGGAGGCGGAGCTTGGGCACTTCCGGCAGATCGCCGAATCCGGCAACGCGGACCCGTGGGGGCTGGCCTACCGTGCCGCCAGCGGCAGGCTCAGGCCGCCTTCCCGGGTCATCAATGGGGTAGAACTGGCGGAGGGCTTTACATGCACTGTGGGCGACGCGGCGACTGGCCTCCTGCGGGCGCTCTGCCCGGACGATGATTCGTCCCGGGACACGGCATACCACAGGCAGATCCGTGTCGCCGCCTCGCTCATCCCGTCGGGCCGGGCTGCGCCTCCTCTGTCGCGTGACAGTCTGGGCGGGATTATCAGGAGCCTGCCAAACACGGCACCGGGTTTAGACGGAATAAGCGCGCGAATAGTGAGGAATGTGTGGGACGTCGTCCCTGCGGAAGTAACCGCGGTGTACGGCAAGTGTGTATCGGAAGGTGTGTTCCCGGATGTGTGGAAGGAGGGCCGGCTGCTTGTCTTGCCTAAGGGCAATGGCAAGCCGCTGACCGACCCCAAGGCCTACAGACCTATAACGCTGCTACCTGTGCTTGGGAAAATTTTGGAGCGTGTTATATTATGCTGCGCTCCCACGATCGGCAACCAGATCTCTGCCGCCCAGCACGGATTCACTCGTGGTAAGTCAACCGTCACGGCGCTCAACGATATCATGCGCGCCGCGAGGGAGGGCACGGGCAAGTACGTGCAGGCCATATTTCTGGACATCTCGGGCGCCTTCGACAACGCCTGGTGGCCGATGATCCTGACGAAAGTCAAGCGGGGGGGGTGTCCGCCGAACATCTTCGAGATGCTGGCAGACTACTTCGCCCGCCGTCGAGTCGGGCTTTTCGTCGGAAACCGGGTGGAGTGGAAGGTGTCCACAATGGGCTGCCCTCAGGGGTCTGTCCTTGGTCCAGCCTTATGGAACCTGCTGTTGGACGACCTGTTTCGACTGCCGCTACCCAGTGGCGTCCGAATGGTCGCATACGCGGACGATGTGACCATCCTGATCGAGTCCCAATCCCGTTCTGGGATTGAGGCGGCGGCCAAGGCAACATTGGACTTGGCCGCGGCATGGGGTGCCAGGAATAGGCTGGGATTCTCCCCTGCGAAATCATCCATGATGACGATCAGGGGAAAATTCCAGCGGCCCCCCACTGTCAAGCTGGCCGGGGATTCGGTCGGGAGTGTCGCCTCGACGATGGTCCTGGGTGTGGTACTCGACGCGAGTCTGTCCTTCGCGCAGCATGCGACGTCGATAGGGGAACGCGCGGCCAAATGCTTCGGCAAGATGTCAAGAGTGTCGGCATCTTCCTGGGGTATTCGATATCCCGGACTGCGCGTCCTCTATAGAGGCACGTTCGTAGCCACGGTGACGTATGCTGCTGCTTGTTGGCACAAAAGAGCGGCACTCCACGTTGTTCGCAGCGCGTTGCTCAGGTGCCAGAGACCAAGCCTGATACTGCTGACGAAGGCGTACAGGTCTACCAGTACGGCTGCGCTGGCGGTGTTGGGCGGGGTTCTCCCGGCGGACCTGGAGGTAATCCGCGCGGGGCGGTTCGATGAGGAGCGCCAGGCCGCGGCCGAGGCACAGGTCGAGCGGGGCTTGCGGCGGCGCGAGCTGGCTCGACGCAAAAGTGAGATTTGGTATGAAGTGATGGAAACATGGCAGAAGAGATGGACGAATGAGGAGAAAGGACGGGAGTTGTTCCGTTTCTTCCCGGACGTGATGGGTCGCCTCAGGTCGCACTGGGTCGTGCCAGACCACCAGCTGTCCCAGATTCTCACGGGGCACGGATGTTTCCGGAAAAGACTGCATCGAATGGCGCTATGTGAGAACGGTATGTGTGAATGTGGTATGGAAGAGGAAGACCTGCACCACGCGCTGTGGGTCTGCCCCCTGTATGAAGAGGCTAGGTGTGAGATGATGAATGGGATCAGTCGCGAGGAGGTCGGACCTGTCTATTACTGTGATCTCGTGAGCTCACCGGCGAACTTCGCACGGCTGCGGGATTTCGCGCACACTTGGCACGCCGCCCGAAGAAAACAAGAGCTGGATGCGAGGCGATAAGCAGGCGACGAATGAGGAACACATACAAAAGCAGGAGTATGGAGTCGACCGGCAGCGGAGTCGCAAAATGTTTTGTTACGTGCATACCCTAATAAGGGAGAGATGCCACAAGGGACACACATGGCTAACTTGTAAGGGATCAAGAAGCGCCTGCGGACCGTTAAAATAAGATAGCCAAGGGTGCTAAGTCCGCAGCCGCCCCACGTTTCGGCCCGTATGACAAGAGTTGGAAGGGCCATGGGAAGGTTGGAGGGAGTGTCCCTATCTACTATCTAGCGAAACCACAGCCAAGGGAACGGGCTTGGGAGAATCAGCGGGGAAAGAAGACCCTGTTGAGCTTGACTCTAGTCTGGCATTGTAAGGAGACATGAGAGGTGTAGCATAAGTGGGAGATCGTTCGCGCGATCGTCGCTGAAAAACCACTACTTTCATTGTTTCATTACTTACTCGGTTGGGCGGAAGCGGTGCGCGGTCGATAATATCGGCGGGCGCACGGTGTTTCGTTCCAAGCGTGCAGAGTGGCGACGTGGCGGCAACGCTCGTCGCCGTACAACTCCCGCGTGATCCGGTTCGAGGACACTGCCAGGCGGGTAGTTTGACTGGGGCGGTACATCTGTCAAAGAATAACGCAGGTGTCCTAAGGCCAGCTCAGCGAGGACAGAAACCTCGCGTGGAGCAAAAGGGCAAAAGCTGGCTTGATCCAGATGTTCAGTACGCATAGGGACTGCGAAAGCACGGCCTATCGATCCTTTAGTATAAAGAGTTTTTAGCAAGAGGTGCCAGAAAAGTTACCACAGGGATAACTGGCTTGTGGCAGCCAAGCGTTCATAGCGACGTTGCTTTTTGATCCTTCGATGTCGGCTCTTCCTATCATTGCGAAGCAAAATTCGCCAAGCGTTGGATTGTTCACCCATCAAAAGGGAACGTGAGCTGGGTTTAGACCGTCGTGAGACAGGTTAGTTTTACCCTACTGATGGCTTGTCGTTGCGATAGTAATACTGCTCAGTACGAGAGGAACCGCAGTTTCGGACATTTGGTTCATGCACTCGGCCGAGCGGCCGGTGGTGCGAAGCTACCATCCGCGGGATTATGCCTGAACGCCTCTAAGGCCGAAGCCAGCCTAGCCGAATCCGGCAAGGATATGCTCACTGTGGAGCCCCGAGAGTCGGGAGGCTCTAAACAATGTGACTTTACTAGTCGCGCTTCACCACGTGAGGTGCGACGTCGAAGCCCATTTGGATCGCGGAGATCGATGCTGTCCGTTTAACGCGTGCATCACGGCTCCGAAGGTCCGAATTTACCTCAGTTCGATGTCGGGGCTCGGAATAGTCTGTAGACGACTTCCGTTCCTGGCGGGGTGTTGTGCTCGGTAGAGCAGCGTCGTGCTGCGATCTGTTGAGACTCAGCCCTACGCCAGGTGATTCGTCCGAGGACGATGATCAACGCACGCTCGTTATGTTATGTTATGTTATGTTATGTTATAATCACCGTAACGTCGCTTATTGTGTCACATTTATAATACGTACGATTATAATGTTGAAAACGGTGCGACGTTATAGTGATGTACATAACGTATGTAACGGTGCCGTCGTATTCGTGTTTGTTGAAGTGTCTATTAATACACGAACGGACCGAAGGAAGATTATGATATTACAATTTCCTCTCGACGATAAACTTACGTGTGATCGCCGCCGCCGTGCGCATTCGCGCGGCGCGAACGAACCTTGCTGTTTAATACACGAACGAGCGCGCATTTAATACACGAACCCTCGAACATTAATTTCATCTCCGCCATCATAGTCTTCAGAGTTGTGCGTCTGCGTCTGCGTATCGTATCGTATCGTATCGTATCGTATCATATCATATCATATCATATCATATCATATCATATCATATCATATCATATCATATCATATCGTTCAAACGTTATTGAAATTCATTTGAATATCGATATAGTCTGGCGGCTCACTCGCAGGTTCTGACCCCACCGATTGCAACTGCCTCTGAGACAGAGCCCTAGAGAGTGGGAGGGGGGGGGGGGGGGGGGATGCTGCTGCTGCTGCTGCTGATGCTGCTGAAACGTTTGTTATTTTTTTTGGGGTTTGGTTATGTAGGTGCGGGAGGGGGTAGGGGGGAAGGGGGGAAGGGGGGAAGGGGGAAGGGGGAAGGGCGGGTAAAGTCGTTCGGTTTTTGAGGGTTAGAGTCGGGATCGACGTCAGTCTCTTCGGTGTCATTTGTTGTGGACATTAGTCGGTGGTTTGTGGCGAAGGAGGGAGGGGCGGGGGTTGGGGACGGGGTAGGGGGGGGGGGGGAGAGTGTAGCGACTGCGGGGGTTACCGCCCCAACCCCTATCGCGACATATACACCGCGTCACTGCTCTGCTCCACCACCATACTTGTGCACGTTCACGACATCACGAGACGAGTCGTCGTTCACGTTATGAACGCCCGATAGGATCGTTTATACGCGTAGCATTATTGTCATGCGGCGCGACGTCTCTCCAGTGTGTTGGACGGAGCGCGCGCGTGGCTCTTGTACGAGACGACGGACAACCGAAGCCCCGGAGTTTTGCGTGTGATGATATTATGAAGGAAAAGAAAAGAAAAGTAGTGTGGTGTTGTGGCTGGCGCGCGCGCGCGTGTTGCGTTTGTGTTTATTTTATTTTATTATATATTTTATACACATCATAATAATTTTATATGTGGTGTGTTCGTTTATAATTATATAAATATAATACACAGATGCGGCGCAGTGTGTTGTGTTGTGCTCTTTTCTTTACTGGTGTTGTTGCGTGTGGAACGACGACGGTTTCTGTTTTCGTTATTTTATTTTTTTGAACTGTGTGGACCGACGGTGCGTATATTATGCGTGTCCGTTTTACGACGCAAAACGGTCGTTGTATGAAATTATTCGAACGGCGTGACGCTACCGGCGCACAGACGCGTTCAGCGTACGTCACGTCCGATGAGTATGTGCTCTTTATGACTGTTTTAATGTGAGGCGCTCTATAGATTCCGGGCGGAATCGTATATGATCTTAGCGAATTTTGTCAACAAAATATACAAACGTGAACTCGTCTCGGTACGAACGTTCCCTATGGGGGCTTTTACTGTTCGATGATATATGGATGATGATGATAACTCGTCGATTGTCACGAACGGTCAACGCCCTTATGCACGCGCAGCGCGTCTGGACGGGTTGAGATATACGCGTTCAGACGTTCGCGCGTGCGACCAAAAAGTCTAACATACAAATACACAGAGCTCGCCCGTTAAGCGTTTTCGTCTATATGATCGCGAACGCACGGGTATGAGGATATCTATACGCGCGCGTCGTTCTTAAGTGGCGGGGCGCGTGTGTCGATCACTCTCTCTTATATCGAAGCTCCCTGGTTGATCCTGCCAGTAGTTATATGCTTGTCTCAAAGATTAAGCCATGCATGTCTCAGTGCAAGCCGTATTAAGGCGATACCGCGAATGGCTCAATATATCAGTTTTGGTTCCTTAGATCTTACTCAGTTACTTGGATAACTGTGGTAATTCTAGAGCTAATACATGCAATCAGAACTCTGACCAGTGATGGGATGAGTGCTTTTATTAGATCAAAACCAATCGACGGAGGGCCTCGCGTCCGAAGTCGTTAATTTTGATGAATCTGGATAACTTTTGCCGATCGCATGGTCCAGTACCGGCGACGCATCTTTCAAATGTCTGCCTTATCAACTTTCGATGGTAGTTTCTGCGACTACCATGGTTGTCACGGGTAACGGGGAATCAGGGTTCGATTCCGGAGAGGGAGCCTGAGAAACGGCTACCACATCCAAGGAAGGCAGCAGGCGCGCAAATTACCCACTCCCGGCACGGGGAGGTAGTGACGAAAAATAACGATACGGGACTCTTACGAGGCCTCGTAATCGGAATGAGTACACTTTAAATATTTTAACGAGGAACAATTGGAGGGCAAGTCTGGTGCCAGCAGCCGCGGTAATTCCAGCTCCAATAGCGTATACTAAAATTGTTGCGGTTAAAAAGCTCGTAGTTGCATTTGTGCGCCGCGCTGTCGGTGCACCGCATCCGCGGTGATACTGACACGTCTGCGGAGCATATCGTCGGTGAGCCGTCGGTCAAACGTCGGTTCAATATCAAAATCCTATCGCGGTGCTCTTCAATGAGTGTCGAGGTGGGCCGACAATTTTACTTTGAACAAATTAGAGTGCTCAAAGCGGGCTCAAAATGCTGCTTGAATATTTCGTGCATGGAATAATAGAATATGATCTCGGTTCTATTTTGTTGGTTTTCAGAACTCCGAGGTAATGATTAATAGGGATAACTGGGGGCATTCGTATTGCGACGTTAGAGGTGAAATTCTTGGATCGTCGCAAGACGAACATCAGCGAAAGCATTTGCCAAAGGTGTTTTCATCAATCAAGAACGAAAGTTAGAGGTTCGAAGGCGATTAGATACCGCCCTAGTTCTAACCGTAAATATGTCATCTAGCGATCCGCCGACGTTACTACAATGGCTCGGCGGGCAGCTTCCGGGAAACCAAAGATTTTGGACTCCGGGGGGAGTATGGTTGCAAAGCTGAAACTTAAAGGAATTGACGGAAGGGCACCACCAGGAGTGGAGCCTGCGGCTTAATTTGACTCAACACGGGAAATCTCACCAGGCCCGGACACCGGAAGGATTGACAGATTAACAGCTCTTTCTTGATTCGGTGGGTGGTGGTGCATGGCCGTTCTTAGTTGGTGGAGCGATTTGTCTGGTTAATTCCGGTAACGAACGAGACTCTAGCCTGCTAAATAGGCGTCGTCATTTAGGTGTGCGTGACTACGCGTCACGCAACTCACTGGCGACGTATTAAAATTCTTCTTAGAGGGACCGGCGGCTTCGAGCCGCACGAGATTGAGCAATAACAGGTCTGTGATGCCCTTAGATGTCCTGGGCCGCACGCGCGCTACACTGAAGGAATCAGCATGTTCTCCCTGGCCTAGAGGCCCGGGCAACCCGCTGAAACTCCTTCGTGCTGGGGATTGGGGTTTGCAATTATCCCCCATAAACGAGGAATTCCTAGTAAGCGCGAGTCATAAGCTCGCGTTGATTACGTCCCTGCCCTTTGTACACACCGCCCGTCGCTACTACCGATTGAATGATTTAGTGAGGTCTTCGGACCGACACGCGGTGGCTTCACGGCCGTCGGCGTTGCTGGGAAG
>CAXKUT010000349.1:0-14156 GCA_964057025.1 Standfussiana lucernea | reverse complement strand
AAACGCAGCCTACCCCAGCGCTTCCCCCTCAAGGGAGCCAAGACGATGAACACTTATGGATGGTTCATGATCAATCTGTTATAATAATTATAGATTAAATTTAAAATTAAAAAACCCCCGACAAAACGCCCTTGGTGGCGGCCATTTTGGACCGATTTCCGTCAATCATAGCTAAAAACGCTCGCGACTAATTCACCTTTCAAACAAAAAAAAAAAACAATCAAAATCGGTTCATGCGTTCGGGAGCTACGATGCCACAGACAGACAGACACACACACAGACACGTAAAACTTATAACACCCCGTCGTTTTTGCGTCAGGGGTTAAAAATAGTTTTCGCTACAACACGCAACTTAATGTAGGCACATACAACATGCATTCGTTTCAGTATAAGAGCGAATTTACATCTTGTCAGAATGCCTTTCGTTGGTCAGATATTATCCAAATATGTACGTGCCTTACCACATACTTACTTTAGTAAGTTCAGTGGCATCGCACAGTGTGGTATTTGGTCTCAAAACGTGGCCCAAAATATTTTGTGTCTAATAGCTACCTATGTTTATTTGGAATTAATTAAGGTGATAAATTTATTAAAACAATGACTAAGCAACAAATAAAACCATTTAGACTTCACTACTGCTAACATCCAAAATACTCACATTTGTTATGTCACTTTCTAATAACAAAGTTAGTACATCACATGAATATGGCTTTTCTTTCTTATTAAACTGACATCTCATTCCAGTTAATAAGGGGTCCGAAGTTAAAAGAAGTCTACTCATAACATCCACATTGCATGTCACCCGAGAAAATTTATCTAATATCTTGAGAAATTTAATCGATATAATCTAATGTGTTTGTTTCGGGCTTCCGCAGCTTCTTCGGATAGTTGATAGTTGGCCTACAGGAAAAATTGTATCTTAATGACTTCGGCTCCATGTCGAAGTATTTTGTGCAAGGTTGGGGACATGCATGGGATAAAAGTTGTATAATGCCAGATATAGTTCGGCAGTTTCTTGACAATATGTTTAAAAGCTTCTATGTTTATTTTAAGCCCGCAACACAATGGGTCTAATCCAGGGGTCGGCACCCTTTTGAGTCGGAAGAGTAAAAAATTTCAATTTACAACATTTCAAAGTTTAAAGAGCCACAAAATTTTTTCTTGCCAACAATATAAAGTACTTGCAAAAATAAAGGTTTTTGATAAAAATAAAACTACATAGTCTATTTATTCATAAGAAAAATATCTATTTGTTCATATGAGTAGTAGTTTTTCACAAGAAATTAGATAATATATATATGGTATTATTAGATAATTATTATTTAAGAAAAAAAATTAAAACAATTAAACATGTACTTACAACACTAACTTGTACTTCAATAACAAACAATTGAGCAAACAAATTCAAAACAAAAATGTAATAAAAATTTATAGGTACTTACACTTATAATTATTATTCGCTAATTTTTTAATAATAAAAGCTATAAAATAGGTAAATAACAAAATAGGTAATTTATTATATATATACATATTTTAATAAAAACAGTTTCGCGGTAATATCAAACAGTACTTTGTTTCTTTTTGACAATTCTTATTGACTTCAAAAAGTAAGGTATCTTATTGGGAAAAAAATATGTATATGTATTTCAAAAATATAATACTTATTATATTACCTACCTTTACTTCGGTTTTTTTACTATTATTATATATGTAAATACATACCTTTGAGAAGATAATTCGCTTCTAATTCTTCTACATGAAACAGCAAACTATACGTCACAGCCAAAGCACTGGTGAAGACGCCGAACTGTCTTGCGTCGAAAGCAAATTAAAACCGACATAGAAACATCCGACGACGGCGTTATTCGAGCCTTCCGACGGAGTGACGACAGTGACGACGCGTGTCACGGGGGAGGGATGTGGTGAAAAGCAAGTACAAGTGGCTGAGAGATAGAAATGGTGCCTAATCCTCGTTGATCGATTCAGAACGATTTTTAAAAGTTTTTTTTTTTATAAAATAAGTTATATTTGCGTATGGAACTAAAAAGCCGCAGCTTCACATCCAAAGAGCCGCATGTGGCTCGCGAGCCGCAGGTTGCCGACCCCTGGTCTAATCTATAAATTAAATCTTTATCTACTTCTGCTGTAGCTGCTGATACTTCGTATTCTTCGAAAATCGCCTGCTGGTGTTCCCATCAAAAGCCCCAGTTGACGCTTAAATTCCTCTTAAATTTGTTGTTTCTTTCCTTGAATTGGTTTTTAATAATGGAGACATTTTGCTTTGCTTCAGAAAGAATAATTGGATCACTTTCACTATTTACTTGCTTAAAATTTCTTGTTCCATAAACTTAAGTTTTTCATCGAAAGTTGCCTCGTTTGAGTGTTGCATGATGATATACAACTCGAATCGAGTCCTAGACCTCAATCCCGGAGGCCCTATAACAAAATGTAGTGTCAGTTGTCTTATGAACTTAATATACAATATTTTTTACAACTGAGAAATACTAAGAAATATAATAAAACCCTTAGTAAAATTGTAAACTTAACGAATATCAATTTGTTCGGTATACCTGAGTTGTTAGCTATTTTTAACCGACTTCTCAATTCGGTTGGAAGTTCTCAATTCGGTTGTATTTTTTTGTGTTTGTTACCTCATATCTTCGTCATTTATGAACCGATTTGAAAAATTCTTCTTTTATCTGAAAGGATACACTTCCCGATTGGTCCCATAGAAATTTCATCCAAATCGGTTCAGTAGTTTGTTTTTAAATCAAAATAACTGGACAAAATATGTCATCCAAGTAAAAGAAATTGCGAAATTGATACTTGACAAGGATTTGTGTGTGATACGATATCTAAAAAGGGTATAATAAAAACTTTTTTGCAAAAAAATAACCACAGAAAAACAAAAAAAAAAGTGAAAAATAACTTTACTTCCGGAAGTCGGTTCTAAAAAAATCAATGAAACAAACAATAGTCACCGACTTCCGAAAGTAAAGTTATTTTCCACTTTTTTCTGTTTTTTTTTGTTGGAAGTCGGTTATTCTTATTAAAACTAGTTGAAATTTCACTAAAAAATATAGAGTAATACAAAGAACATACCTGGGTTAGAATAATCCATTACAAAAATGTCAAATAAGTTGCTTACGCACTAAAACCCAAACGCTATGAAAACGCGAAAAACTAAGCTCATCGATAAATCACACGACACTGTTAGTAAACGGTAACTTCCGACAGACCGTGTATCGCGCTGGGTGAAGATATCCCGATGCGGGTTACGTCGTTTGATGCAGTAACTACCCACCTTTTTGAATATGTCGAACAAAGTTGTAGCAATCAAGTATTCAAAAATAGGTTTTTGGCCAGGTTTTGGTATTCAATACCATTCCGTGCATCGCTCTTACCTATCATTCATATTTTTATTTACAAACAGACAGTATGCCTCTAATCTTTCAAAAAAGGGTTACAAATAAAGTTTTGCCTTTAGTGAATTAGGCTGTTCTTGTGCGTCAGACATGGAACTGTTGTATAAATAAAATCTACATAATAATGACTTTGTCAGTTATGCTATTGTCACAGCTGATTGTGCTGAAACAGACAGAAGGCCAGAGGATTGTTTGTTCTTCATACATATTAATCAAAGGATTACTTTTCCTTTGATCAAAATTTTATGTTACAGGTACAAACAATTGCTTTAACTTTTGTAAAAGAACTGCAACTGCCAAGGTGTTTGTCATTAAGGAAAGAAAAATAACATCCTGTAATGTAACATGACAACGGAAGTTGGAATCATTTGCTGAAGTTTACATACATGAGCCAGCCATCAAGATCACTTTACTAGTAATACAAGTATTTTGGGTCTGACTATGAACCCAAACAAAAGCATTGTCAAGAACAAGAGGTACTTATTCAACTTGTGTGATGACATTATTGTGAAAACTTAGTTATTTTAAAAGGTTGTTTGGTGCTCCATAATTATAAAATAATTGTACTAATTTTGTTTATAAGTATTAAAGTAATCTAGAAACAGTTTAACTGTTCAAAAGAATACTTTTGTAATATGCACCTATACCAGGTGCATTGTTGTAGCTATTAATATTGACATGTTACATAATTATTATAAAGTTGTTTATATTTTTTTCTATATATTATATAAAATGCAATAAGTTGTGTAGTTTCAATAAACATGAGCAACACCTAGTTTTGAAATACAACCATCCACAACTGTTTTTATTCTACATTTGACACTGCTGTGCCATAAGTCAACACAACTCTCCAAAATGAAAATGATTTCATCACCAACAGCAAATTATATTTTATTCAATTAGTGTTACACCATCTTAGGTGCTATTCTTCTTAACATATAGATGGCAACAAGTTCTGCTGAGATATGTCTATCTGTGGGAGGGTGTGGGCCAGTTGAACATGCGGGCCCTGTGCATGCTCGGTTGAGTTCTGAAGCAGTTTAGAAACTCACAAAATAAATCTAGCCATAACTTTTCCGGCAGAATAATTATTTTGTTTACTTTCAGGGTCATAATGATGAACCCAACCCACATTTCATTTCCAGTAAAAAATTGATTGAAAATACTTCACCACAGATATCTAAAACTCTGTACAGCACTCCAATTTTCTTCAACATTGTCACATCAGTAATTAGATTACCTTCATCATTAGTAAACCACTCCCAATACTGGGAATACATTAAACACCCCGTGCATACACAATAAAACAGGTAATGTTCATGTTATTTTATATTTGTAAGAGAAATAATAACCATTTGGATGTAGTGCTATATGCGCTCAAGCACATCATACTATACAAGCAAATAAATTGTGGAGAGCTCGGTTTATGTATATAATTAATTAATAAAGTATACATTATTACATACTGTATAGAACAAAGAAAGAAGACTTCGGTGATTCAAGATTCCTACATAAGCACAATCAGCTTGTAATGTGCCCACTGCTGAGACACAGGCCACCTCTCAGAGGATACCTAAAACAATCGCGAAAACATTTGTCTGATTAGTGTTGATGCTTGAACTTATAATATTTACACACACTGTTTTTGCAGTGTAGAAAAGCTGGAAAGCAATTAGTTTGAGTTAAATAAATGCTAAATAGTTCAACACCTATCCTATATTAACCACTAGCAACCAGAACGTTAGACTTGGCAGGCTGCTCCGGAGCTGCCTCAGCAGGGGGGCGGTCCACGCGCTGCAGGCGGATGTCGTGGCACTCTATGTATTCGTTAATCTCTCGTCCTTTTTTAGCGAGTTGTTCTTCCAATGCTTTGAGAGCTTTAGGCAGCTGTTCACAATTGTTCTCTAGCTCAGGCAAAACTTCTGCAACCGTGCGTTCAACTAACACGCCACCCACCATTCGGAAACATTTACGAGTTTTATCCACTCCTCGGAGAGTTTCGATAACTATTCTGAAACATAAACAAGCAGTTAACACCAGCAGTCACGTCGAGTACGAGCAGTGACGATCTCAATGCAATGTAGCGTTCATGTAGTGTATGATAGTCAGCAGTAGACATACTTGTGCTCGTTGAGATCCATTTCTAACTCGGAAATCTTATTGGCAAGTTGTCGCTGTTCACCGCGAAGAGTTTGAAAGCCGGAGAAGATCTCCTCGCTAGATTTCACTTTGGGATTTTTGGGGGCTGCTTTTTGTGCCATTGTGTCACGTATAAATACTTTTTATATTCAACTATTATTTTTTCTCAAACACACTGAAGTTAAATCGGCGAATTTAATATTTCTTTCTACAAAAAATAACCATTTGTCCCATTCATAAGACAGATGGCATGATAATCATCAAGGAGTTTTAGGTTACTATGATGAATGCTTCTTGTTTCTGGTTTCTATACTTTTAAAAGATAGCTTGATCTCTACGACAGCTGTCAGTAAAATCACGCTTTAGGATGAGCGTTGAATCAACGAACTAGTTGAATCAACCGTTGATCTCCTGTCAACGTATTAACGTTAACTGTATATGAATCAACTAGTTGAATTCGTCAACGACGTTTATGAAATTAACTCCTGTGTCTCGTTCAGTAATCGACAACGCTAACGCAACGAACTGAGCAAATTAAAAAACTTCGTTTAAAAGTAACGTTGAAGATTGCGAGCGACGGTCATGTCATACAATTTGAACTCTAAATAACGTGTTACAGAGTTGATTTTCGAAATATTTATTTTAAGAATAGTACTTATGACGTTATTGGTGGAAACTTTTATTCAACTTGTTTGACGAAACGAGAAAATGAACCCAACGGTTTGTTATTTCCAACGTACGTAACATTAAAACTAAAACATTAAAACTCCCGCTACGACGCGATAGTCATGACAATAATGTGAACTCTAAATAGCGAATGCAAGATTTCATATTTATTTAGTAATTTGATCAAAGTCATTATTATTATTTAATAATGTCATTATTATTATTTAATTATGTCATTATTATTATTTAATAATTTAACTTAGATCATCTAGAAACCTAGGTGTAGGTAGTAGGTTATCCAATTTCATTAGGTAAACTGCATCAAATTGTTCGTAAATTAACATTACAACACCATAAGTAATAAAAGCGTTTAGGCGTTTATCGTTCATGCAAGTTGACGTTCGTAACACGTTAACTCGTTGACGAAATTAACTAGTTGATCAACTAGTTGACAAACGCAATTCAACGTTAACGTTTCGTTGACGGAAAAACCTTCAACGACCCATCACTACACGCTTAAGAACTTAAGAAGTCCTGAATTTCAATAAAGTACAGTACAGACTACCTGTCAATGTCATACTTTATGGGCATGCCGACCTAATTAGTGATGGGCGATGATTCATCGCGACCACAGACTATAACGATTAGAGCTATAGCGACTAGAGCTATATTTTATGTAGTAGAACAATAAGCACTAGAAACGGCAATGCTGGGCTCGCAGTTTTCTCGTGGTCCTACTAGTAGGACAAAATAGTAGGACCACGAGAAAACGGCGGCTGGGCTTACCCCCTGCCAAAGTAGGTACATTGGCCATTTGACCAAACACGTTATTTTTATTCAAGAGGACAAGAATTATAGACAACATTGCAGCCCACAACGCTGTACACAGATTAAAAGGAAGGATACAATACAGTGAAAATAATCACTAGGGTTACAAATACCCTTTTTTTTTCGTTTTACTAATTTCTTAAATTTACTTTCGAGTTTTAAGATGTATGTGTGTATAAATATATATTACTCAAGAAATGACACAAAAAAGAAAAATATAGAATAAGATTTGTTAGAATATAAATTATGGGACACCAGAGAAAGAGTGTGTTACTTGGAAAACCTTTTATTTAATTAATTGAACACAACATACATGCTATACTACGCAACCGCCATGCATTGTAAGAGAGAGACCATAGCATGCTATGCTTTCTTAGAACGTTGCAGCCTGCTTGAAGCTTTTGTATCGAAACTAGCTCCATCTATCCCCCATGGTGAAAACTATTTACTAGTTGGGTTACCACTATAAAACTGTGATTGGATTTAATCTAAAATAACATTAACAATAAACCATATTAATTTAATTTACATTAATCTCAATAAGTAAATAAAAATAATAAAAGAATTAATTCAATCAATTACAAAAACGTATTTTAGTCATATGGTTACACTGTCAACCGTCTGTCACTAAGAAAAATGCGTTATTTTGATTTCATTCGAGATTTTGGATTTCGGATGAGATTGTTTGTTTGAATGAAAAATTTTGCCCTGGATTTTGATTTCGAGTCGAGCCGCTGCTCCTCCGTTTTGGCGTGGCGAGGTCACAAGTGCTTTGTTCATTTGTTGTGAGATAGGACTCTGTGTGAGAAATTGACTCTGGTTTGAGACAGGACTCGTAGTTAGTGTTAAGTGTGAGAAATTGACTCTTCTGTTCATAATTTTGTGGTGTTGAACTTATAAGTATTTACACAATTAATTAAATAAGTTGTAAACACTAGCCTTGACCAAGTTCGAAAATAAAAGTATGGTAATTTTAAAACGTTTTTTATTCCGTTTGTATTGTATTATTTCCATCTAGATTTTACTTGCCACACCATGTTTTGTCACACGTTCTAGTACATTTTTATGTAAAACAATCTTATTACATGTGAATGACAATATTATGGTACCAAGCACAAGTAACAAAATGAATTGATTCATTGGCCGTTCCCAATAATCGATATATCGGCTCTTTATCCTACTAGAGATATATTTTTGATATTACTTCTAAAGACTTAAGTCAAAAATCTTATCTCTAAAGGGAAGGAGCTGATAAATCGGTTATGGGTTGGGAACGGCCTTAAATAAATTTACAGGTACTATAATACTGTAGGTACCTATAAATTATGGATTTAGTTCGTCACTACCACGGATAGATGGCGCTGCTTGTATGATGACGGAAATACGGTTGAGAGTTTTTTTTGAGTTGTTTTTTTTTTTTTGTAAGGGCATCTCGCAGTTCAACCTAGGGCTGGCTTCTGCTTAACCGGACAATCCTGTGGGTGCCTTGAAATAAATTTAAGGCCTCCAGCCAGGGCAAAACTTATATACTAAGCGACAACTCACTAAGGGCACCCCCTGTGGGGTAAGAACCTCGGCTTAGGGCGTCGCTGGGGGAGGGCAGCAAAGGGACAGGCTGGATCTGAGTGATATTATTTGGGGACTGATTTATGGCTACAGGCTCAGCAACGCGGGCTGGCTCTTGCAAGGGTCGGGGGGGGGAGTGAACGGGGGCGTCGTCGCGACGGGCCTCGGCGGCAAGGCCGGAAGGATGGCGGTTTGTGTTTGTATTTTTTGAGAGTACTGGTTTCCCTATTACTTTCTTGTAAAACGGTGATGGGGTCGTCGGGAGTGACAAGGGTATGGCGGGAGCGTTGCCGTTTTAGCCACTTTATGGCTAGATCTAGCGGATTTTCAACGGTTTTAGCCAAAAAGAAAACCATTTAAGCCACCAAAATAAGTCTAGCTACTTCTGGCTGATTTTTAGATTGTTAAACCTACTTTTATTACTATTAGGAGTCTACCCACTAATATCACCATACAGTACCAATCTACCACCAAACTAAAATAGTTAATTGTAGGCAACACCACCAATTTGTAGTAGTAGTCCGTATTATGGCGGGGGATTCTCAAATGAATGTTTATTTTTAACGTAATTCAGATCCGATCGTATGAAAATGTAGGTTATTACTTATTTTATTTTATTATCCATCAAGTCAATACTACTCGTGTCATAATTTTAAAGGGAGCGGAATATTGTTATTGTTTAGCCGAAGACGCTCGCGAACAGTTCGTTTTTATATTGCGTAAACAAAGTTAATATTTGTGTGAATTATGGACATTCCGATGAAGAAAAAGTGTTATACTCAAAGATATAGGGCTGAATGGGAGAAAAACGAAAAATTCAAACAATGGATAAAGCCAATTACGAACAGTTCAACGAAAGCCTTTTGTACATTACATTGTACTTTTGTATATTAAAAAAAGCTTGCCACAATTATGTTTTGCCACCTGAAGTTTTAAACAAAGTCACAAAAACGGTCAAATCGGTAAAACAAACTGAAATACCATCCACGTCATCATCTATTGACGAAGAGATTACAGAATCTCCAGATGACATTGTAGACTTTGAAATTGATTTTTAATTTAAACTAAAAAATTGGCAATCATTAGGTTTCACTAGCTGTATACTTTATTTTAATCAGCTTCTAATAAATGTTTAATTCTATTAAAATTGTTTTATTTAAGCCCAAGTTGTAATACCTATCAATAGTAATAGGATAGCAGTAGCAGGCCAAAAGTACTTTAGCCACTTCTAGCGGAATTTTGAAAGAGATTTATTTACAAAACTGGCAACTTTTTTCTTACATTTAGCCACAAACTAGATTGTCGCAACGGCAACACCGTGGCGGGGACGTCGGACCTTGCTAATACGCGATGGTTCGTATCGGGCGACCGATGCGATCAATGGGTTATTATGTTTGACTGCCGAGTCAAAGTAACGCTTTGAAAGGCGTTTCATAAATTGAAGGACGGTAGGTAGTTTGAGGTCTAAGTGTAGACTGTGATTACGGACATAAAAGGGGGCTCCCGTGATTTTACGGAGGAATCGGTTCTGCAGGGTCTGCATCCTATAGATTTGACGGGGGTGAGCGTGGGCAAATATGACACATGCATATGTCATAATGGGACGAATCACTGCGGTGTAAAGACGCAGCTTGCACCTAAGTGACAACTTGCTCTTTGCAGTTAACATGAAGTGGAGTCTACTCATGGCAAAGACCGCTCGATTACGCACTGCTGTTATGTGCGGCATGAAGGTAAGGTGGTGGTCGAGTATGACTCCAAGGTACTTGGCTTGCTTTTCCCAAGGGATCGGCTTGCCGTACATGGTTACCGGCTTCGGGAAGGGGCGTTTAAGCCGCGGTTTGGTGAAAAGGACCGCTTGGCTCTTGTCGGGGTTCACCTCTATTCTCCACTTCCGGAACCAAGCGCCTAGGGCGTTGGCTGCGGTCTGAAGTGTAAGGGCAATAGCGTATTGACAGTGGCCAGAGTAGTAGATGGCCGTGTCGTCGGCAAAGAGGGCTAACTGAGCTTTCTTGCTCTTTGGAATGTCACTGGTGAACAGTGTAAAAATGAGGGGGGAGACGACGGAGCCCTGGGGGACTCCGGCTCGTATGGGGTGGGGAGCAGAGAGAGCTTTACCTATGCGATAGCGAAAGGTGCGATCCGACAAAAAGTCCCGTATGATGAGCACGAGACGGTCAGGCACACCCAGTTGATACAGCTTGTATAGTAAGCCGTTGTGCCAGACTTTGTCGAAGGCTTTCGCTATGTCGAAGAATAATACACCTGTCATCGCTCCACGCTGGAAGCCAGCGCTCAAGTGTTCTACGATGCGGTGAGCCTGTTGGATGCACGAGTGTCCAGTCCTGAAACCGAACTGCTCGTTGGGAATGAGACTCTTAGCCTCGGCATAATCTTTGAGTCGCTTATAAATAAGCATCTCATAGATTTTGCCGAGTGCACTCAGGAGACTGATAGGACGATAGCTCGAGGGCTCCGCTTTCGGTTTGCCTGGTTTGGCTATACCGATCACAGTGGCCTCTTTCCACACTTGGGGGAAGATGTTATTATTCAAGGCGCCATTGAAGATGGCTACCATTAGTAGAATTAACTGAGGGGGGAGGAGCTTAAAAACCTTATTGGTGATGCCATCGGAACCGGGTGCTTTCCGTGGATGAAGCCTATTTATGATGTCTTGCACTTCCTCAGGTGTGACAGAAGGCAGAGGATCATCAGGGTCTTCTACGGGGGGGGGGGGGAGGGCGGCTCTACGTTCAACTTCAGCGTCCACCTCATCGAGGTGTCGCTTGTCTACAGGTTGAGAGCTGGGAGTGCACTGAGATTCCAGGCTGTCGGCCAGGCACTCAGCCTTTTCTGAGTCATCAAAAGCGACGCTCTTATCGGGTCGAATTAGGGGAGGTAATGAGGCCTCGTCAGAGGGGGCACGCATCTTTCTTTGCAGCTGCCAGAAAGCAAGGTGGGTGGGTTCGAGTTCGCTCAGCGTCTTGTCCCATTGATTTGAACGATGCTCACTAGTGCGTTTCTTGACAGCGAGCTGCAAGTTGCGCATGTGAGCTTTGTTCGCATCACAGGGAAATCTGCTGTAGGCACGTATGGCCGCGTTCTTCTCGGTTATTAGTTCACGTACGTCAGCGGGTAGTTTCCAGCGGTGATCGCTCATCTCTGGGACTTCCCGTGAACAATCCTTCAGTACGGATTGAACTTGATCTGTAAACGAGTTGATGGCGGCCGTTGTGTCTGGGACTGAGACTATGTGTTCAGTAATGACTTCCAGGTGAGGAGACGTGTCTGATTTCAGTTTATCACTGACTCTCTTCCAGTCTGTAATTACTACTGAGGCCGGGGGTAGGCTAGGGTCGGAGGGACCCGAGCGAGGAGCAAGGTGCATGAACACTGGTCTATGGTCTATGGTCGGAGTATGGTTGAGCTCATGTAGCGTCTCAATGGAATGTAACCTAAGGTTAATATTCTTGAGCAGCGCTATATCGAGCACGTCGGAACGAGAGCTGACGGTGGCGGGGTAATGAGTGTGCTCCATAGGAGCTACGGGGTCATAGTTAATAGAGGCAGCAAGGTCGAATATAATTCTCCCTCTGGTATTGGACTTTGTGCTATTCCAGGCAGGGTGTTTGGCGTTGAAGTCACCCGCTATTGTAACGGAGTCACTCAAGCCGAAGAGGACAGATAGGTCTTTGGTAATGGAAGAGGGATCTTCCGACGTGTTAGAGGGGGGCATGTAGGCTGAGATGATGTGGACCGGTTGATGACCGGTCATGCCAAGCCGACAGACCGAGACCTCGAGAAGAGACTCTAGTGGTGGGGGATCTATGGGGATGCAGTGCAGTTCCTTCCTGTAATAGATAAGCGTACCGCTCTTGTGACAACGTGACCGATCATTGCGTACTATATAGTAGTTAGCAATTTTGGGGTCACGGAGATTGGGTTTGAGGAATGTCTCCTGGATGAGGAAGACATCTATTTTATAATCGCGGAGGAAAGTGGCTATTTCGTCACGCTGACTTCTAATACCGTTAGCATTAAAGAACCCTAATCTTAGGGATCTGGGTAGGGCACGCGATAAGGCTGTGTTATCCATTATTTAATTAAAATTGAGGGAGCGGAGGGCGTTTTCAATTACCCTGAAGGCATCAAAGATGACCTGAATAGTTTGCTCTTTTGAAGCCCCGGTAGTAGGGGGTGAGGGAGTGGGCAGTGTGGGTAATTCAGCCTGAGCCTTTGGGCAGGGGGCAGGGGTGACTGGTAACCCAGGAGTTGGGTTAGCTTGCAGCGCTGGGAACGCGCGTTGGTGGTTAAGGCTATTCCAAGGGGACGGCCTCTGTGGGCTAAGCCTGTCGGGCAATTGAGCAGAAGGTACCTTGACCGAGGGCGATTCACGCTGTTGGCGGCCGCTAGTGCGCTTCGCCAACTTGTGCGAGGAAGTTTTAGGGGCTTTAGGGCAACCCCGGTAGTTAGCCGGGTGACCCGACTGGCCGCAGAGCACACAGCTAGGTGGTTCTGTGCAAAGGGATCTGTCCTTGGGACGGGGACAATCAGCCGTCCCGTGGTTGCCTAGGCACTTAACACACCTGTGTGGTGCGAAGCAGTAAGCCTGGCTGTGCCCATATAGCTGGCAACGGTGACATTGCCCAACTATATTAGGACGGTGCGGTTTCTCGATGGAGATACCGGAGAGAGAGCAAACTGACTTAATTTAAAAAATGGGGTGATGTCCCTCAACGGGGTCACAGACGACCAGTACCATGTCGTACTGTTCGCCTCCCCTTGCCTTGTGAAGGCGGTGGACAGCCGTAGCTGGGACGGCTTGAAGGATGAGGTCATTTAAAATCTCCTCAGAAGGAATCTCCTTCGGGATTCGCCTTATCACCACGCGGGTGGGCTTCTCCTCCGGGAGTGAGTATGTGTGGAAGGCTACCTTCCTACACCTGAGTTGCCTAGTCAGGTCCCTGAAGTCCGAGGACGTGGGAACTGTGACTTTAATGCCTTGTTGGCATGCCCTGGCGCTTGTGTATTGGATCTTCTGATCCATACACATCTTGGACACTTCTGTCCATTTCCCCTTCTCTTGGATGAAGATCGGGGGGGGGGGGTCTGGGCTTCTTGGAAGAAGCCGCGTTGTTGGCCGAATTGGCCGTGATCATGGGGCTAGACGGCCGGCTGGCAGGAGCCGCTACCGACGTATTCGAGTCTGGAGTAGGAGGGCGCGATGCCTCCGGTGAAGGTGAAAGCCGATCAACGGCCTTCTTGGCCTGAGATTGCCCTTGGCGACCTTTCTTTCTTTTACCCTTCCCCACTACTTGGTATTCGTCCTCAGAGGACGAGGGGGAGGAGGAGTCAGAGGCACTGGCTGCCTCCTCGTCCGACATGGTTGAGAGTCCCGTCTATCTCCATATATATTATATAGTAGTCTTTGGACCATAGTCAATGATGTAGAAAACCACAGACTAAGGACTCATAATAGTGATGCCACATTGTAATTTCTAAAAAGATTCAAGAAATGTCTTTAGGTATAGG
>CAXKUT010000348.1:0-15566 GCA_964057025.1 Standfussiana lucernea | reverse complement strand
AGTGCGAGGAGACCAGCTCGTCCTCGTTCGCGGCGAGTCGCAGTATCGAATCGAGAGCGGCGCTCGGGTCGCCGACCGCTTCGAGACAAGACGGCTCGGCTTCGGGCGGGCCCTCGGCGCGGACTATAGCCAGCGCCTCTTCTGGTCGTACGAGACCGGCGTTATCGGCCAGAAACGATTGCACATCCTTGGGACGGTGACAACAAAGGTTTCGCAAGTGTGCGGCGGCTGAATCACCTCGCAGGTGACCCGCCTCGAGGAGACACTGGCCGAAATCTATGACCCGCTCGTTAGATATTGACTGCAGGATCGACGAACCGGCGTCTGAAAGATGATCGCCCGCAAGTCGAGCCGCAGCCCGCGGTCGTAGGTTGATGAGCGCCGGAAGGTACAATTCGAGTAATTTTTTCACGTCGTCGTTTGCTTCCACCAGAGGACGAAGGTACTCAAATAGTTCATCTATGTCGGCATTGGACGGCGTCGTTATATTAAAGAACTCTGTAAGTGCGCGTTCATGTCGGCCTAAAGTCGCATCGATCCGCCATAAAATGCGCGGACGTTGGTCGGCTGCGCTGTACTGCTCTTCTAGAAGTTCGCACTGCATACGCCCTCTAGTAAGAAGCGCGAGCCACGCACGATCGGCTCGCTCGCAATTGGTGATTGCGGCCAGTTCTCGAAGGCTGTTAATTACTTCTTGATCGCTCGGCAGAGCACCTGAATTCAATTGGCCTGTCAAAAATTCCAGAATCTCTATGCGATCATCGGGTTCCTGAAAAGATTTAACTATTACTTAAAATTGATTGAATACACAAAAGCAAATGCTTGCAATTCACGAACGCGCGTGGCTTTTTTAATAGTTAAAGATGAATCTGTCACATGCATGTAAGCGGCACCGGATACGGTTAAAAATTACATAATAAATATTGTTTATATTTTTGTGTAACCACAGGATGTAGAAAGACCCATCACATAGCCGCCGTCTAGTCGATTGCAATTAGACAAAAAGTTGGAAGTTTATAGTGGTTGGATTTTCATGGGACGTTATTTGTTGAGTTCCTAGAGGTGAGAAAAATAATAAAAAAAAAAAATTCGCCGCACGCGACTTTTTTTTTCTTGAATTTCCTTTATATATTTTTGTCGTTTCTTATTAACTTGAAATTCGTCGAATTTATCTTGTGGCGTGATAGTGTGACCGGTGTGCATCCGTTAAATCCCAATTTGTCTGTTTAATTGTTCATTGTTGTCGATGAAATGCATATTTCAAGGTTTTTTTTTCCTATTTTCCTCAATTATTTCTAAAATACGGAATTTTTAGACTAATATTTATTTTGTTCTAATTTAAAAAATGAAATAATGAGAAAAAAAAAACCGTTGGACAATCATATAATCTGGACTGGACTCAAAAACAATGAAAAATAACAGAAAATAATATGTCACCAATATGCTGACAAGACGCCGAGCCAAACAACATCAGCCCCCAAGACGTAGCTCATGCAGTCCGTCCGGTGCCTAACTGGAAATCTCCAGGGCCGGGTGGACTGCACAATTTCTGGATCAAATGGTTCCAGAGATCGCACGCTTGCTTAGCGTCCCAGTTTCAATCAGCTTTAGAGTCCGGATCGCTGCTCCAGTTCTTGATGGCCGGAATTACCCACCTGCTCCATAAATCAGGTAGTACTGCGGAGCAAAAATTATAGACCAATTACTTGTCTACCAACGGTCTATAAAGTTCTTACATCCATTTTGAGTGCTAAAATCAACCAACATATTGAGAGTAATTCTATCATGTCTGCCTCTCAGAATGGATGTAGGAACGGGTCCCGTGTTACTAAGGAGCTACTACTCATTGTTATGGCCATTAGCCAAGAGGTTCGCTGTTCCCGAAGGAATCTTTCTACATGATGGATAGATTATAAGAAGGCCTATGATTCTGTGCCTCATACATGGCTCATGAGGGTGCTGGAGTTGTATAAAATAGATGTAACTCTGCGTACCTTCCTGATGACGTGTATGGGGCGCTGGAGAACGGTCCTTCGCTATCCAGGATATCGACAGATTCAGGGGAACAGCGACCCGATAAGGATTGAGCGTGGCATATTCCAGGGTGATAGTCTGAGTTCATTGTGATTTTGTCTAGCTTTGAACCCTCTCAGCACACTGCTGGAGGGTTCAGGTCTAGGCAATCGATTGAGTAGAGGTGGTCAGGTCATGTCTCACCTTCATTACATGGATGACCTGAAACTCTTTGCCCCCAACGATTTGCAACTGATGGAGCTACTTAAGGTAACATAAACTTTCAGTAGCGCCATCAGAATGGAATTTGGTGTGGACAAATGTGCGGTCATGCATGTAAACTTGTAAAGCGAGGGGAGATTGTGGAATCTGTAGGAACTCAACTCTCGGATTCCATACACCTTAGATCCCTCTCAGCAACCGAAACCTACAAGTATTTGGGTATGTCGGAAGCATTAGGCATCAATACTGCCGACATGAAACAATCGCATCAATGTAGCTGACATGAAGCAATAGTTGAAGGAGCGCTTCTTTGGCCGCCTGAGAAAAGTATTTAATAGTCTTTTATCTGGCGGAAATAAGGCTTCAACGGATGGGTCACGCCAGTTTTGATGTCCTCTTTCGGCATACTCACATGGACACAAACATAACTAGACGCCCTGGATAGGAAGGTCCGTACATTGTTGACGGCATATCAAATGCATCACCCACGCTCTTCGGTTATGAGACTGTATATCCCGCGGGGGTGCGGAGGTCGAGGCTTTCTAAACGCTAAGACTCTCCACAATCGCGAGATATGCAGTCTCAGGGAATTTTTCCTAGAAGCCGACGTGGGGATGCATAGAGATGTGGTAGCAGTGGAGAAGGGCCTCACCCCACTCTCCTTGGCTAAAGAGAACTGGCGCAAGCCTTTAGTACTTGACACTAATGACCGCAGGGAGGTATGGCAGTAAGGAGCTCCACGGATGCTTTTTCCGGGCCCTGCATGGGCCCGATGTAGACCTATCAGCGTCCGTCGCCTGGCTATGTTCCAGGGACCTCTTCGGAGAAACCGAAGGTTTGTCTGTGCAATTATGGATGAAGTTATGATGACGAATAACTGCCGGAGATTTATTGTGAAGGACGGCACGGTTGACATATGTCGGGCATGCCACCGTCCGGGCGAATCAATCCGTCACATTATCTCTGGGTGTTCTTGTCTAGTTAACGGAGAGTACTTGCATAGACACAACCTTGTAGCCAGGATTGTGAGAGTCAAAGTGGCGGGTGTACCATAGCGAATCAAATTATACAAATTACCAAAAAAATGTACCTATAATGTACTATTTTGTACCTAACTCCAAGAAATCTGTACCTCCTTCAGAACGAAATTATTTCGAAATTAAGGTACACCCGCCATATTGATGTCAATATGGCGGGTGTACCTTAATACTTTATTATTTAACCATTACTCTTAAAATATAATTACATCAAAAAAATGTACCTAAAAAGTACCTCAAGTAAAAAGAAACACACACTTGATCAGTGGGATAGTTCCTGAGATATAAAACAACCGTGTCTCGTTTACTTTTGTTTATTATTCTTTCCAGTTATTTTATGTTCTTCTCTCGTAAGAGAGTACAAAAACCTTACCCACGAGCCGGAGCCAAGTTTGTAGGGGGGAGTTTAAATGGTGAATGTGGGTGATATTGTAGAAGAAGTAAGGAATTTCCGGGTGATGTGACAGGTGTTGAGAATTGTTGCTTTTTGGAGCAGCTGAAGTGTGTGGGGAGGCATGTGTAAAGTGTGAAGGCTTTGTACGATACCAGTGGAAGAGAGCAATATAGGGACGATGTGGACGGTTTCTGCTTCGCACTGGTTTTTTATTTCTTGAAATTTACTAAGCTTTTCAGATATTGTAGTTTGAATGTTGTGTGAGTTCGGGATAGCTATATCTATTAAGTAAACTGCTTTATTGGCTTTGTCGTGAACGGTTATATCTGGTCTATTGAAATGTATAGTTTTGTCTGTTATTATCGTCCGATCCCAATAGATTTTCTGATTGTTATTGTCTAGTATTAATTCCCGTTTATATTTATAATATGGTTTCATCTCATTTATGAGTTTATATTTAAATGCTAATTGTTGGTGTATAATAGCGGCAACTTGGCCATGTCGATGCTTATAGTCAGTCTGTGCAAGTGATTTACAAGCTCCTGTAATATGTTGTATGGTCTCAGAGGCGGTGTTGCAATGTCTGCATAAGTCAGTCGGTTGATGTGGGTCTTTAATTATGTATTTCCTGTAATTACGAGTAGCTATTATTTGGTCTTGGATCGCCATCATAAATCCTTCCGTCTCGGGAAACAGTTCGTCTCGTTTGAGCCATTCGTTCGACTTAGCTTTGTCGACGTGTGGTTGGCTCAGATAGGCTCGGTGTCTCCCGTGAAGGCAAGCAAAGTTAAACCCCGCCCCTTCGCTCTAAGCCACGTAGGTACTTGTCGGATATGTTTTATATTCATTGCGTTTTTGTAACTTCAAACGCGTAATTTCGAAAATTCGAAAAAAAACGAAAATTCTGGTAATGTTTGCTCGGAAAAAAGTTTAGTAATAACACTTGGAGTGCATTTTCGTAAAAAAGTAATAAAAAATTGCGACTTTGACCTTCAATATCTCCAGAACCAGTGGATTTCCAGGTATGCGGTCTAGTGGAAAAAAATGATCCAAATAATGGGTAGAATATGTGGCTTTCGGCTTCGGAAACTGTCTTTTTACATCCGATATAAATGTATATATAACTATTTCAATATATTATGATAATTATCGTGTTTATATACACCAGACACGGTTGTTTCATTTCTCAGGAACTATCCCACTGATCAAGTGTGTGTTTCTTTTTACTTGAGGTACTTTTTAGGTACATTTTTTTGATGTAATTATATTTTAAGAGTAATGGTTAAATAATAAAGTATTAAGGTACACCCGCCATATTGACATAAATATGGCGGGTGTACCTTAATTTCGAAATAATTTCGTTCTGAAGGAGGTACAGATTTCTTAGAGCTAGGTACAAAATAGTACATTATAGGTACATTTTTTTGGTAATTGGTATAATTTGA
This sequence comes from Standfussiana lucernea, assembly GCA_964057025.1. NCBI lineage: Eukaryota > Metazoa > Arthropoda > Insecta > Lepidoptera > Noctuidae > Standfussiana > Standfussiana lucernea. The sequence goes on along the minus strand of CAXKUT010000348.1, from coordinate 10,455 downwards.
TTCGCTATGGTACACCCGCCACTTTGACTCTCACCCAGGATTATCCATCACCAACTTGCTCTAAAATACAACCTTGTGGAATCGGAAGTGCCATACTATAGGTATGTGCCCGACCCAGTTCTTGATAATGGCAATATCACACTGTATTGGGATCAATCCATCGTCACTGAGAGGACTATTGTGGCCAACAAGCCTGATATAGTGGTGGTGGATCGATCATAGCGGCGCGCAATGATTGTTGACATAACGGTTCCGCATGACGAAACTGAGAAAGATAAGCAAATCAAGTATCTCGACTTGACTCGCGAGGTTGTCGACATGTGGGATGTGAACTCTGCGATCATCGTGCCAATAGTCGTTTCAGCCAATGGCTTAATTGCCTAGAGCCTCGACCAATACCTGAGGAGGCTCTCGTTAGGCAGCTGGATCAAGGGCTTGATTCAGAAAGCGGTTCTCCTGGACACGGCTCGTATTGTTAGGAGGTGCCTCTCTCTGGAGCCCTGACCGCCGGTAGCTTGGACCCTGTTCCCGATCCGGTGGGCTACTAAATGTTTTTTTTTTTTGTATGTTTTATTAAGAAATATTTAAAAATGTTAAATAATGTGTAAAGGAAATAATATAATATATATTAATATATTTCCATTTCATTTTTTTTCATGCTTTAGGGTTGCTGTTGACTAGTGATGTGCCTGGTGGCAATATTGCCACTACCGGCAATATTCCCAATGTTGCCACTGCCGGTAAAATACCAATATTGCCAGCAGCATTGGCAATATTGCCAATGTTGCCTGGTCAAATTGTATTGGTATCATAATTGGTGGCAGCTATTTTTTCCTAACACGAGTTTAGGGAAAACTGCGGTGAAAAGTTTTATCTATTCCTTCGACTTCTGCTTCTGTGGAAAGGAGTTTTTCTACATTTTTAACCGACTTCAAAAAAAGGAGGAGGTTTTCAATTCGGTTATATTTTTGTAATCTTCGTCATTTATGATCCGATTTGAAAAATTCTTCTTTTATCTGAATGGATCTACTTCCCGATTGGTCCCATAGAAATTTCATCAAAATCGGTTCAGCAGTTTGGTTTGAAATCAAAATAGCTGGAAAAAATATATCATCCAAGTAAAAGAAATTGCGAAATTGAAATTTGACTAAGTCAATTGTTTATATCGGTCTTTTAAATATTAATTCATGAATATAACGTTTATGATCATTGCTGTGCATTTTGTCTTATAGTAATATGTTAATAAACTAAGTTTTTTTATTCTTATCTTTTCAAAGCTACCTACCCACTTATGGAAAAGTAATAGGTACCTTACGACAAAACAATTAGTTAAATTGAATATTTAATTAGATACATTGAATATATAGTTAATCTTTTAAAGCTAATATAGTAGCCTACCTCATTTCATTTCATAATTGAACTTTTTCCCTATTTCTCCCCCTTTCATCGCTAACTTTTCTTAATTAGTTTATTCTATTAGTTCTCACCGTTTCTTTACTTCTAATTTTCAGTGACTTATCCTGAAACCATGCCTGTGATGACCCGTAGGGCTACCGCTCAGGATATCGAGCTAAAATTGAGAACGGCCCTCCAAGAGCTTAAAGAATCAAACCTCCAAGTCCAACAACTGTTACAGGAGAGAGAAGAGAGTGAGGTGGAAGTTGATAAGGTTGATGGCACAATCTCAAGCTTAAAGCGGGAGCTAGTAGTCCTACATCAGCAATACTTGGACGTTGTTGATGAACGGGATCAACTGAAGGTGGTCACGGATGGTTTCAATAATTGTAGTAACTTATATGAGGAGGTTTTAAATAAAATTAGGGACCTAGAAGATGAGTTAATTCATGCCAATAGTTGTATATTAAAGTTACAGAAAGAAAAAGAATGTACTCAGGTAAAAGAAACGAACATCTTATATAATGAATTATTAAATAGTAATTGTATGTCCCCTTCCTTATTAACTATTGATCTGACTGAAGATTCCCTACTAAAACATAATTATACAGTTAGCAATAAGAAAATAAAAAAATATGCTAAACTGAATAGAATAATTAAAAAATGTAATCAATTTAGGAAACAACAAACACTTTTCCAAATATATTCCACTGAGGAAAGAGCGTGTTGATTTAGTTAATAAGTTAAATAATTATCAAATAAAATTAGAAGACAGCATTAAAATTTATGAAATTGCTACTCAGCATTTGCAGGCTGAAATACAGGTACTTCAGGACTCACTTAGTTCCCTTTCCAGTAGGTATGTGAGTTCTCAGAACCAAATTAGGGAACACATTCTTGCAGCAAATGAGTTGGTAATGTGTCAATGCAGCTGTCAGTCAGTTAACAACCATAATACTATCTTGCCTGAGGTAATGGAGGACCCATCCCAGGCTGAGAACTTATCTCGGGACTGTGTACTCAACCAAGAAATAGATTATTTACAAGTGGTACAGCCAGAGATATATGATAGTCATAATTGTTCTCGTTCAGTAATGTTCTCAGATAGTATAGGAAGAGGTGTAGGTAAATTAGTTAGTAATAACCTGAGTTTTACTAATCAAAATCATTGTATGCCAGGGGCAACATACAAACAGATAATGGCATCAGTAATTAGAAATGTTTATAATAGTAATACCGACATAACTATATTTATAGGAAAGAGTTTAAAAATTAAAAAAGAAGACATCACAGACAGTGTAACTGAGTTGTTAAAGTTGAATTGTCGTAAAATAATATTGTGTGCTTTCCCATATTTTGAAAAATTGACAAACAGGAAAAACAATTATATTCACATGCTGAATAAGCATGTAGATTTCTTATTAGGTCACTATAGTGACAAACTTGTGTATCTTGATGTCAACAGTTTTGTTGATAAACTTAGGTCGACACGGGGTAATGTGTATCTACCTATTAGTTGTAGACACAAAATAGCTCGGCTATTAGCATATAATATTCACTCAGACATAAGTAGTATGTCTATGTTTAGTTCTATTATTAACACTGCGACTATTAGTAATAATACTAATATTCATTTTTACAATTTTTTTACGAAGGAGGATCCATGTGTAACTGTACAAGATTCTCCAGTAGGGTCCACTAGTAGTAGGGTCTCATTGTCTTGTGAGGGCATAGGAGTCTTGGGGCTCACTCCGGATGCTCATTTAAACTAGTTAGTAAGACAACAGAAGATACCAGTAACATAAATGTTACTCTAACTAACAACACACAGGTACCTTCTTGCTCTCAAATAGCTAAATGTAAAAAAGGGGCTAAGCAGAATTCTATGCAATTATTTCACCAAAATATTCAAGGCTTCTCTTCAAAGCAATTAGAAATTGAATTGTTTTTAGAAAAAACAAAGTTTGAAATTGTTTGTTTCACTGAACATTGGTTAAAAGACTTAGAAATGATACTTAATTACGCAAATTACAGTGTGGGCAGTTGCTTTAACCGGAAATCTAAGATGCGTGGGTTCATTAATCTTAGTTAAAAATTGTATTAAATTTAAGTCTCGTAACGATATTGTTGATCTATCGGTTGAGCATAATATTGAACTGTCTTGTGTTGAGCTAGATAAGCATGTAATAGTGTGCGTTTACAGACCCCCAAATTATCAGAACTACTCTTTATTTGAGTCAGTGTTTGAGTCAACAATGGAAAAACTTGCAACTTTAATATTAATATTTTAGAGAAAAATTCAAATAGCAGTAGATTATTACATCTTTTTAAATCATTTAATTTGTTAAACGTGTTTTCGGAACCAACCCGAATTACTAAAAATACTGCTACATGTATTGATAATGTTTTATGTTGTTGCGACTACTTAGATAAATCCATTGTAAATTACCTTCCTTCTGATCACAGCGGCCAAACCGTTGTTTTCGAGTCATACACACCATTACAAAAAATCCAGATAAAATCTAGACAAATAACACCCAGCAATTTGAATAATTTTAATAATAACTTAATTGGTAATTTAGGCATTCCGGGATATATTTTTGAAAATGTAAATAAATTTTATGAGGAATACTTTTCGGTAGTTTACACAGAGTTTAATAATACAATAAAAATTAAAACTAAATCTATTTGCCCAAAGTTTTTGTTCAGTGACTGTGCAACTAAGGGTATTAGGAAAGTAGGGAGCGATTGTTTGAGCTGTACGGCCTTAAGCCTTACATCAACTCAGAAACTTTTAATAAGTATGTAGCAACATACTCAAAAATTTTTAAAAACACTTGCAAGGTAGCTAAAGCCTTATTCATTAGCAACAAGATTAAATCCGCCGATAATAAAATAAAGACGGTTTGGAAAATTATCAATAGTGAAACTAATAGAAATAAAAAATATAATAATGATATCACGCTAGAGACCTCACGTGGTCTTCTAAGCTCTAAAAACGAAGTTGCTCAAGAATTTGTAGATTTCTTTACCAGTATCCCACTTAAAACTAGCTTTCTATTGATTTATTAAGAGCGAACGTTTCAGCCTGTCCGGTTGAGTTTCAATTTAAGCATATAAACCCCATAGCAGTCATTAAAGCCTTTAAGGAAATCAAAATCAAATTAACGGAAGATCTATGGGGAATGTCTATTAAAGTTTGTCAAGCTATTATTGAGACTATAGCACCGTACTTAGCCTTAATATTTAATTTGTGTGTAGACCAAGGAGTCTTCCCGGACCTTATGAAATACAGCAAGGTAATACCACTTTTCAAATCCGGGGACAGTAAAGATACGAATAGTTATAGACCCGTATCCGTGTTGCCGGTTTTCAGCAAGGTGTTTGAAAAGGTAATGCTTAATCAGATGCTTAACCACTTTAATACCAATAAGATCTATGAGAAACAGTATGGTTTCACCAAAGGACGTTGTACGACTGACGCCGGTGTCACTTTATTAAAACACATATTCACTGCGTGGGAAGAGGCACAAGATGCCATAAGAATCTTCTGTGACCTCTCGAAAGCATTTGATTGCGTAAGCCGCGAAACCCTACTCTTTAAACTTGAGCATTACGGTTTGGGGAAACTTGCACTCAGTTTAGTGAAATCGTATTTAAACGATAGACATCAGCAAGTACAAATAAATGGTGTCAATTCAATGGGTTTAAAAGTAAGGATGGGTGTACCACAAGGCTCAATATTGGGTCCTTTCCTCTTTCTAGTCTATATTAATGATCTACCCCATTTATTTAAAAACCAACCTCAAATGGTGTCGTTTGCCGACGATACTTCTTTGATATTTAAGATAAACAGACGTGCCACAATTTTTGACGTCGTAAATAGCGCCCTACTGCAAGTCCATAATTGGTTTACCGCAAATAATTTAGTATTAAATGGGAAAAAAACTAAGTGCATAAGATTTGCCCTACCAAATGTCAAAACTAGTGATTGTGACATAGTATTGAATCAAGAGAAACTAGAATTCGTCGATGAAACTGTTTTCTTAGGGATCACGCTCGACTCAAGGCTACAATGGGGTCCTCATTTAACATCTCTTGCAGGACGGCTGAGTTCAGCAGCATATGCTGTTAGGAAAATCCGTCAATTTACTGATGTAGATACCGCGAGGCTGGTCTATTTTAGTTATTTTCATAGTATTATGTCTTACGGTATTTTACTATGGGGACGGGCTGCAGACATCGAGTCTATATTTATTCTGCAGAAAAGAGCCATCAGGGCCATATATAATCTATTTAGGCGCGATTCTCTAAGAGAACTGTTTAAGGAAATTAACATTATGACAGTACCTTGCCAATACATCTATGAAAACATCATGTACGTTAGGAAAAATCTGCATTTATTTAGTAAAAGAGGCGACAGACACCACTATAATACTAGAACCAGGGACCATCTAGTTCAGCCAGGTTTCAGGCTAGCTAAAGTAGACTCATCTTTCATGGGGTACTGTTTAAAATGTTACAATAAAATTCCTCCCGGCATTCTACAACTGAATGAGACGAAATTTAAATCTTGTATAAAACGCACACTATGTAGGCAAGCATACTATAAGTTGGGAGATTACATTGATGATAAAAATGCTTGGCTCAATGCTGGTCCTGCTCCACAACCATAGGGGCAAACTTATTGGTTACCATGGGAAGTTATTGTGGAAGCTGCAGAAGATTGTAAACATATCTTTGCATTGTATAGATTCAATCTCTTAGTGTTGTATAATTGCATAGCCCATGTGTGAGTACTATGTACGATAAAGCTACCATTTACATCTTTTATTGACTCGCATTTTCCCTGGTGGCTGAGAGAATGTCATGCTCACTAAAATGTCTCGCTGATGGTGGCGCGTGTGTCGGGTCGTTTAGTTCCCTTCAAAATGGTTGAGTTGAATGATGGCTGATCCATGCGTCATGTTCGTGAACGGGCGCTGTCAGTAGGGACTGGTCATCTCGCAGCTGCCATGGATTATTGTATTTTTGAATTGTTGATTTTATCTTTTCACTCTGGACGCTCTTACTCGCACGTCTTTCTACATCGTTCTCACATGTATGTATAGTCTCGATATGAATGATGTTACCAAGATTTTGTAAAAATATATTTATTTAAAAGAGTGTCCATGGAGTTTCTTGCCCATTCTTCTCCATAGGATCTACGCTTTCGAATAGGCAACTACAGTACTTTCACAAGTTATTATGCCCTGTGACAGGGACTGTAGCTTAGTTTATTTTTTGTGTTTTGACATTCAAAAGTGCCTGTAATGGTCAAATTGAAATAAATGCTTTGAGTTTGAGATATTTGTTTAAATTTAAATTAATTTAATTATAATTTACATACTAGGAGTTTCTGCATATGAATTACTAGGTAACATTATTTGTAATGAAAAAGATGAGAGAGAAAAATATCTGCTGTTCCCTACAATTATATTCGCAGATTTTTTTTTCGCGTTATTGGGGTTGGTCCCATTGTAAAAGTTGTTCATAATGATGAGTAAAATGTCCCCTTTTCGTGTATGAATAGGCAGCCCTTAGCCTTAGTATATTTTATTAAGTAATTAAACTGAAGAATCATTATAAGTATATTATCCAGCACTACAGTTAAATGGTAGCTTGAACCCTCGAAATATACTTTTTGGATCATGATTAAACATTTTTTAAATAAGCTAACGCTCAAATGGGAAATTTTACATTCAATTAACAGGCAACCCTGTAAAGATGGCTGTCAAATGGCATTACATCTGTGGATAAAATTATACTATTTTAATTTAATTGTTTCTTTACAATATAGTTATTTAAAGTTTACCTTTTTAGTTGTTTTCAATCGTCCTTTGTAATTCCTGCACACTTTTATAGCGCAAATCGTCATTTTCTTATGTCACTGAACGCGTGTTTACCATACAATGACAGTGACGTCACTGAGCGGGCGGAACGAGCCTGTGATCCCACAGTTGCCTGATAGTTTTTTTGACGTTTTAACGCTCGATATATACTAAAAATAATGTTGTATAATCTAAGCTATAAATATGTTTTTTTCATAAACAATAAGGTGTCGGGGAAACGAATTCCCTCAGACCGACGTGTCTACATTTTTATTTACGGCCGTATTCTTGTCATACCACTGTGTTCAGCGAGTTCTATCTGGAAAATAAATCATCTGAGACCTCCGTAACGGGAAGGTTCCCAGATACGGTCCAGCACAAAAATATAAATATGGCAATGATGGAAAGAACAAATGGCTTTCTGCTTCGTTATGTGTCTTTTTACATCCGTCAAATATGCTGCGTTATTGAAAAACGTACCGGTAAATCGCGTGTAAATGTTAGCAATTCCCGGGCAACCCTGAGCCTGTTCTGTTTGCCGAGCGGCCCCACGAATGGAGGGTCGCGAGTGCTCTGCTCCAGCAGCCGCACGGCCGCGGCCGCGTCGTGCTCGACCATTACCTTTAAAGGTGATCGTCCGCCGTTCTCGTTCTGAAACATAATAAAATATATTTTTCACACCACCTGCTCGTAAATGTCAAATTATATGTCATGCGAACCTAAAGTAACGTAAGTCATTTATGCCTTAAGCTTCAACCGGGCAGTAATATTGTACTGAATTTAATTACCGCCCGCTGGGCAATAATATGATTTTGTCATTGATAGTCCAATTTCGCGTAATTAACATTGTTAAATACCGCGAATGTGCATTTCTAATTTTACAGGTGACCAAAAAACTAAGTTACTAAAAAAATAATCGGCCGAATTTCGAACGAACTTACGAGAATAGGACCGTTTCGTTTTCCTTATTCTATATAGTATTCTAATGGCGGTGGCTTTGGCGGTGCAGAGAAATGATGCGACGGGATGGTAATAATAGTGTATATTCCGCACACAACATACAAGATGTACAAACTATCTTAGAGCTACCCAACGCGGTATGGAGCTCGAGTAGAACGATTTAGGTATGGCGCCACGCAGAGCGTGCGCACTCTAGTAACAAGGTAGGCAGTAGTGTTGCCTAGCGATAGTCGACTATCGCTAAACTATCGATAGTTGACGTCATATCAATAGTATCGATAATATCGATAGTATCGATACAAAAATAGTGTCGATACTATCGATACTATCGAAGACCAGCATATGTTTAGGAGCAATACTATCGATAGTATTAGCTCACACTATCGATATTATTATAAACGGTGATAGTATTGATGGTGTAAAACTATTGATGGTGTAAAACTATCGATGGTGTAATACTATAGATAGTTTTACACCATAAATAATACAACGATACTATCGATATTATCGATAGTATCGTTGTATTCAATAATTAGATAGTATTACTTAAAAAAAATCGATACTATCGATACTATTGATAGTATTATAATGTAATAGTATCGATCCTATCGATACTATCGCTTCCAATCAATAGTATTAGTTAATTTGTGATATCGATACTATCGATACTGTCGATAGCACTATCGATATTGTTACTTGTTTTCGAGGTCATCTATCGATAGAGAAACTATCGATAGATGACCTCGAGGCGCGGGGTGCGCGGTAGCGGGGAGCGGGACGCTTATACTTGTTCGAGCGGGTGACGGACGAAGTACGAGGTGCATTCAATAAGTACCTAGCCTCATCGCCAGAGGGCGCTGTAGTTTCAAAAGAGTTTTATCACAGTGTAGCACATTCTTTTTTAATTCTTTTTTCAAATTTTCATTCCAATCCCTTCATTTGTTTTAATTTGACAACTTATGGAAGCGAACGTATCGATCGGTTTTACAAAAATGGAAAAAGAGCAATATCGTTCGGTGATTCGATTCCTATTTTTGGAAGGGAAAACGCGCATCGAAATCAAAGAGCGCTTGGATGCTGTGTACGGTGACTCTTCTCCATCGATGGCTACCGTCAAGAATTGGTTCAACGAGTTTGCACGTGGCCGTACGTCGGTTTTTGATGAACCACGTCCAGGTGCACCGAAAACAGCTGCTACGGAGGAAAACATTAAAAAAATCCATGATCTCGTATTGGCAGATCGCCGATTGAAGGTTCGGGAGCTAGCTGAGACTGTAGGCATTTCAGAAGGAACAGTGCATCATATTCTTCACGAGGAACTCGGCATGAGAAAGCTGTCGGCGCGATGGGTGCCGCGTTTACTCACACCGGAAAACAAGTGCAACCGTGAGACCACATCGGAGACGTGTTTGGCGCTGTTTAAGCGGAATCCAGCGGAGTTTTTGCGTCGTTTTGTGACCGTCGATGAAACCTGGATCCACTGGTACACACCAGAGACCAAGGAGCAATCAAAACAATGGATCCAGACCGGGGAACGTGCTCCAAAGAAGGCGAAAACTGTAAAATCGGCCGGAAAAGTTATGGCCACCGTTTTCTGGGATTCACAAGGTGTGATCTACATCGATTACCTCGAGAAGGGTAAAACAATTACAGGGCTTTACTATGCCGATTTATTGGGCCGATCCGACGCCGAATTAAAAAAAAAACGACCCCATCTGGCGAAGAAAAAAGTGCTGTTTCACCACGACAACGCACCGATTCACACGTCTGCCGTTGCCATGGCCAAATTGGTCGAATTACGCTACGAATTGCTGCCCCATCCACCGTATTCTCCAGATTTGGCCCCTTGTGACTTCTTTCTGTTTCCTAATCTGAAAAAATCTCTCGCCGGGAATAGATATGGATCAAATGAGGAGGTCATCGCCGCCACGGAGGCCTATTTTGCAGAGTTTGACAAAAAGTATTTTTCGGACGGGTTAAAAAAGTTGGAGCATCGCTGGGCTAAGTGTATCGAACTAAAAGGAGACTATGTTGAAAAATAAATTGCCACTTTTCCAAAATTTTCGTTTACTGTTTGTAGGCTAAGTATTTATTGAATGACCCTCGTAAGTTTGGAGCGGCGGCGCGCGTATGCGATTTTACGTTGTTACACTATTTTTAAAGTCAATTTTTCCAATAATTTAGTGTCTCATGGATTTGCTAAAATCCTTGTGTTGAAGACACATGGATT